>UESW01002955.1:79436-140572 GCA_900491605.1 Calamus simplicifolius | reverse complement strand
TTCTAAGGGTATCACCAACCAAGGATGTGATGAGATTTGGGATTAGGAAAGCTTAGTCCATGCTATATGGACCTTTTGAGATCTTGAGCAGAGTTGGGGAGGTTGCATACAGCTAGCACTGCCTCCGATTTTATCTGGTGTTCACAATGTATTCCATGTATCTATGTTGAGGAAGTATGTTTCAGACCCCAGTCATATTATAGCTTATGAGCCTATTCAGTTGAGGAAGGATTTATCATATGAGAACATCCTATGCGTATCGTGGACCGTAAAGATCAAGTACTGAGGTGGCGTACCATCCCTTATGGTCAAAGTTCAATGGAGTAATCATTCTGAGAGGGAGGCTACTTGGGAACTGGAGGAAGAGATGAAATCAAGTATCCACAATTATTTGAAGGTAATTTATCTATCTTAGATTGTTGACTTTTGAGATTTATAGTATACAATTTGAGGCCAAAATTTTTATAAGAAGGGGAGAATGTAGTACCCGGTCATGTGAACCAGGTTCAGGACTTGGTCCTGTGCTGTCCGACGCTTCGCTCTCAGCGAAGTGCTTCGTTTCCCTGACCCCTTAAACCGAAGCGTTACGTGGGGGATTATATATGTGATGGAGGGAGACTCCCTCCATATCCTGGCTTCCATTTCCTTCAGGTAATCCCCCTGGCCTTTGGAGAGAGAGAGAGAAGAGAGAGAGAGAGAGAGAGCATGAGAGACAGAGAGAAGAGAGCGAGACAGGGGGACCGGACAACCCTTGGTTCAGGCCCGGCGGCATGCTCGCCGCCTCGCCGGGCTTGAGCTTCAGCCGATGACCCCGTTGGCACTGGAGGAGGTGTCTGGCGGGGTGGAGGTGGAGAGAGAGAAGAGAGAGAGGGCCAATCAGCCCTCTCTCGTACTGTGGCTTTCGGCTTCCGCTGATTGGTTCGGGCTCGGCGGCGTGCTCACTGCCTCGCCGGGCCTGAGCTCCGGCCTATCGCCTCCACCGGCGCCGAGCGTGCATCCGGTGGAGGTCCGGCCGGCCAAGGTGGCCGGCCGCGGCCGGCACAGTACACCGCCTTTACAAGATCCCCCAGGATGTTGTATTGTTGCTTCCGACGCTGAGGACAGGGTGACATCCGGATTAGGGGATGGGCATTCTGCTATGAGGAAAGTTTGAGGCAGGTCTCCGGTTCCCTCTTCATTCGTTGGTGCGGGGTGATGAAGTTCTTACAGCATATGCTTCACAATGTTGGCTCCCAACGGTTGGTGCAACCTCATCAGGTTTATCTCGTTGTGCAAATGCCTCGGGGTGACCGTGACCCTTTCGATATTCAGGGTGTGTTTCAATCTGGTTTCCGGAAGGGCCTCAGAATGGCCTTACATTGGACCCCGGAGATCCTTCAAGATGATATCAGATAACCCATCATCGATAAAGGAGTGGAAGTCGTGATTCTTCATAGTCGAGGGGAATATTGGTTCGGATTTCCCTCGGGTGTGAGGGTAGTACGTGAAGGATCCAGAAGCGCACCTGGAGTTAACCGAGTCGGAGAAAAGGGATCTGATCGTGCTGCGCGGTAGTCGGGCGCTCCCAGCCAGCATTCTCCTATCGGAGGATGCTCTCTTCGCGGCCAGATTGAGCCCCGTTGATCCTCGCGGTGAGTTTCACTCCATGGTCAATAGTTTAGCATGGCTCCATCTTTGATTTCTGTGCGAAGTAACGGGCGAATCATATTTCCCCTACAGCCAAAAGATCGGCGCTCGCAGACCAGATGAGGGAGGAGCTGGAAAGCGCCGTAGGAGATCTGGCTCCAGCAGCAAGCATCGGTCCGAGAAGAGGTCTCGCCCTTCCGGCTCCCGTTCTAGGGGGGTGTTGGCCCAGATGACAACCCAAGAGGGGGGGGGGGGGGTAAATTGGGTTCTTTAAAAATTAGCCTTTTGAAATTTTAGCTTGAATGAAAGAAGGCAAATGCAAAGTAAAGATAAATTGCAGTGAATAAGAGAGATAGAGTAGAGACAATAGAGCACGGCAACACAAAGGTTTTATAGTGGTTCGGTGTATCCAACACCTACGTCCACTCCCAAGATTCACTTGGGTCCACACTATAATCTCCCTAGATTACAGCAGAGTTGTTTTACAAGCTCACAACTCGAACTTGTTGTTTTCCCGGCGCACAACGAACCCAGCTGGTTTTCAAGGGCTCACCAGCACAAAAACCCTTTAACCCAAGCTTAATCAAGCTTGAACTGAGGTAAGACTACCTCCTCTAGTTCAATCCCCCAGATTGAACTAGTCACAAAGAATAGAATATGTTTGTTTAGTTACAATGCTCCTTAATGAGCAGATTAACAAAAGTAAGAATAGAGTTTAGATAAGCCTGATTTGCAGTTGGTTGGCTTTGAGCTTTTCTTCTTTTCTTCAACTCCTTTGAGGTGTAGAATCGGCCTCAGCACGGATTCTCCACGGAATGAGTGTTGGAGTTGATTTGGGCTTTTTCTCTTTTCTTTGAGTGGTGGAAATCACTTGAGATGCACTTGGATTTCTTCTGAAGCTTCCTTGGATAGTAGAGCTTGAGCACAGATGGAGCTTCCTTTGATTTCACACTCTTTCTTTCACTCTATTTTGAATCACGGATTTTTTCAGCTAACGCTCTGTTTTTCCGATTTTTCTTTTCTTTTTCTTTGAAATAAATATCTCTCTCTATGTCTCTCTTTGATTTGAAACAGCTTCTCTATTTATAGATTCTGCAAGAATATAGCCGTTAGAGACAAAGAAAAATAGCCGTTAATCAAAAAACTTACCGTTGGAGCTGAGTTGGCATCCGTAAAAATTCGCCCAGATTTGCTGGAGTCGACTCATGCTTTTCCCGAGTCGGCTCGAGCTCGTCTTACTAAAAATAGAAATGTTTAAAGTTAGGGGTCGACTCACCAAAAGTAAAGTGTCGACTCCTGAAAGTCGGGGTCGACTCATGAAAAGTTGGGGTCGACTCGCGAAGTGCTCAGAAAAACACCTCTGGTGTCTGAGCGGAGTCGACTCGCACAGTCATGGAGTCGGCTCGACAGAATCAGGGGTCGACTCGAAATTTCGTGGGTCGACTCGAGACAGATGCACATTTCTGTACACTGAGTGGAGTCGACTCTGAAACTCAAGAGTCGGCTCCGGAACGTATCAAAAATCAGAAACTTTTCTGATTGACATTAAAATCGTTCCAGATTCATTTTAATTCATTTTTTGACTTGAATTCAATAAAATTGACATTAAGAATTAATTCAAGAACTATTCCAAAAACTCATTGATTAAAACATGAATTATAAAATTCTTTTTGAAAGTTTAAACATTGAGCTTAAAGTTACTTTCAAAATTGATTAAAGTCAAACTTTAACATTCTCATTGATTGTTCAAAATAAATTATTGCTCATTTAAATAAACTCATTATATCTTTTAATGTACTCAATGGCTTTTAGTAATCATCAAAATCAAAAGGATTGGGGTCATATAATTTTTCAATAATCTTCCAACAATCTCCCCCTTTTTGATGATGACAAAAACATTGAGTTTATGCATGATTGATTAGTGAATTTATTTTGTTTTCATAGTTAGGCTTAGGCTCCCCCTGAATGAGGTAGCTCCCCCTATGAAACTTAAATAAATATCCCATTGTTTATCTCATTGATTACTTTGATTTTCTCAAATGCATTTACAATCATAAAACTATAAAACTCTCCCCCTTTTTTGTTATCAACAAAAAGGTAGAGAAGCATAAACATTCATTCAATCAAGATAAGATTTGACAATTTCATTCATTCATTGAAAGAAGGAAATACATTGAGTAATCAAATAGAGAATTTCATTTCATCAAAAGTCTAATACATCAAATGTTTAATACATTGATATCAAAATGTAAACATACAAAAATTTCAATACATAGCAAGGATTGAAAATCTAATATATCAGAAATGAGTTCTTACAATCCTAGTTAAATGATCTACTATGTTCTTCATTCCATCAGATTGGATTTTACATAATCTTTAAGCCTTTCATCTACAAAGTGCAAGCAGTCAAAATCTTGTCTTGAAGCTCCGCATTGCACTTTGATAGGTCTCCATCTCCGCAATATCTTTAAGTTCTTCAAAATATTTTTGAGATCTCCACTTAAAGATACCGAAGAAGAGCTGAGAGTAGACTCCATCTTAGTGATACGATCATCCAATGAATATAGAGTCTCCTTCAAATTCATGAACTTATTCTCAAATTCTGATTTAAGTTTTTCAGATTGATCATCAAATAGAACTTTGAGTTGCTTAGTTGTAGATCTGAGAAACCGGCAGAAGATGATGAAGCTTGATCAAATAATGGAGCGGGGGCTGGAGCAGGGGCAGAAGTAGAAGGGCTCGGAGGTGCAGGTGAAGGATGTCTGACTGAGGTCCTGCAGCCTCAACATCTGTAGCTCTCTCTTCTATCAGTCCTTTCCTCTCCCATTTTCCATTTTTCTTGATAAAACCCATTCGATGAATGGTGGCCAAGCTATAAAAGTCTGTATGTCTCAGATTCCTCATTGGCTCATTGTCAGAAATCACAACTCCTTGACTCAGAAAAATCTTGGTGAGAATCATTCCATAGGGCAGGCTAGACTTTCTTTTTCCTCCACAGTCTGCAATGTACCAAAGTATCATACTGGGAAGGTTTATAGGTTTGCCCGTGACAATGGCATCCATCACAAAGATATCTCTTTCCGATACATAATCAAATCTTCCTATCTTTGGAAAGAGTATCCTACTGCAAATGTTATGAATAATCTCAGTTCTAATGAAAGTTGGTTGGCAAAAACCTCTTCAAATCCGACAACATCCCGATTTAATAATCTAGCAAGAGCGGGACTACGGTCTTCTGAAGAAAAAGTGGCAGTGCCAGATAAGGGTAGATCCAACAGTCTAGAAAGAAGCTCAACAGTTACAGAGATCCTATGTCCTCTCACTTGCTAACTAGGCCATGATCACCTCTAGACAAATTTTTGTAAAATCCTTTACTAGAGGGATAGGTAGGGCAATCCAGTGAACATATTTCTCCCATCCCATCTCAATCAATTGTCTCCCAATAAAAATCCCTCAGCTTCAAATAGTTCAAAATCACCTTTCTACCCGTTGTTATGATCTATCTGCTAACGATCTACCTGAGTAGTAGCAGCAGGAGAAGCATTCGGTGAAGAAGAAGTGGAATCCGAGCTGGAGACGGCTCACGCACCGGACGCCTCACCGTTTTCCTAACGGCTCCTTTCTTCACACCGGCCGCAGCAAGATTGGAACCACGAGTTTTGGGTGCCATTGGTCGATTGGAAGTAATAATCAGGGATTTTGGAAGTTTGGAAGGTCTGGAGATATTGTGGAGAGAGTATTTTGAGAGATTAGAAAGTTTGAAATGAACGGCGAGTCGACTCTGCCCTAGATAAATCAACCTGGGACCACTTCGAGTCGGCTCGCGCAAATCCAGGGGTCGACTCCGGACAGTCACAGAAAACCATCCCGACTTGGAGTCGACTCGCGCCGAGGAGGGGTCGACCCGAGAGTTTCAGTCGAAACCAGGAGTCGACTCCGATACGCACCGAGTCGGCTCCGAGACCATTTCAGAGCAAAAACATGAAATTTCTGAAATGTGTCCGGAATTTGATCATGAAAATTGATAAAATAATCATTGAATATGAATGGATCAATTAGATATGAATTCTAGATAAGATTTCCTTAAAGATCAAGGATTTGAAAGAATCTAGATAAATTTCCTTAGGGGTTTCAAATTCATTCTAATGGATCACAAATTCCTAACTCTCCTCTAAGATAACAGAATCTTCTTCATTTAAAGGTTTAGTAAATATGTCAGCTAATTGTTCTTCAGTGTTAACATAATCAAGACATATTTCATTATTTGCTACATGTTCTCTTATAAAATGATATCTAATTTCTATGTGTTTAGTTCTTGAATGTTGAATTGGATTCTTTGTTAGATTAATTGCACTTGTGTTATCACATCTTATAGGTGTTTATCAAGTGTGATACCATAGTCTTCAAGTTGTCGCTTAATCCATAGGATTTGCGCACAGCAACTTCCAGCCGCTACATATTCAGCTTCAGTAGTTGATAATGCAACTGAATTTTGCTTTTTGCTAAACCATGAGATTAAGTTACTTCCTAAGAATTGGCATGCACCACTTGTGCTTTTTCTATCTAACTTACATCCAGCATAATCAGAATCAGTGTATGCAATCAGATTTAATGTGGAGTCTCTAGAATACCATAAACCTACATTTTTTGTTCCACTTACATATCTTAGTATTCTTTTAACAGCAATTAAATGTGATTCTTTAGGTTCTGACTGAAATCTAGCACATAAGCAAACAGCAAACATAATGTCTGGTCTACTTGCAGTTAAATAAAGTAGGGATCCGATTATACCTCGATAATATTTCTGATCAACCTTCTTACCTTCTTCATCTTTGTCCAGCTTGCATGAAGGACTCATTGGTGTTCCGAGGGGTTTAATTGATTCCATACCAAACTTCTTTAGGATTTCTCTTGTGTATTTTGTTTGGTTGATGAAGATTCCCTCTTTGCTTTGTTTGATTTGGAGTCCAAGGAAGAAGTTGAGTTCTCCCATCATGCTCATTTCAAATTCTCCCTGCATTAACTTGGCAAAATCTTGACATAGAATTGTTAGTAGCACCAAAAATAATGTCATCAACGTATATTTGAACTACAAGTAAATCTTTACTTTTTCTTTTCAAAAACAATGTTTTATCAACATTTCCTCTTGTAAAATCATTTTCAATTAAAATTTACTTAATCTATCATACCAAGCTCTAGGTGCTTGTTTCAAACCATATAAAGCTTTGTGCAATTTAAAACGTGATTTGAAAATTCGTGATCTTCAAAACCTGGTGGTTGTTCTACATAAACTTCTTCATTTATAAACCATTTAAAAATGCACTTTTAACATCCATTTGAAATAAGTTAAAATTCATATGACATGCAAATGCAAGTAATAGTCTAATGGCTTCTAATCTAGCTACTGGTGCAAAGGTTTCATCAAAATCAATACCTTCTTCTTGATTATATCCTTTTGCAACCAATCTAGCTTTGTTTCTAATTACTATGCCATTTTCATCTAGTTTATTTCTATATATCCATTTTGATCCTATAACTGAATGATTTTTAGGTCTTTCAACTAAGTCCATACATTATTTCTTGTAAATTGATTTAATTCTTCTTGCATTGCTAACATCCAATTATTATCTTTTTCAGCTTCTTCAATAGTTTTAGGTTCAATTTGTGATACAAATGCAAGATGATTACTAATATTTCTCATATATGATCTAGTTCTTATTCCTTGAGATGGATCACCTATAATCAATTCCTTGGGATGACTATGAGCATATCTCCAGTCTCTTGGAAGATCTATATCATTATGATCAATATTAATATCATCGTCCTTATGTGAATCATCATCTTTAGCTTCTTGCTCATGATCTGAAGATACTTCAATATTAAGTTTTTCAAGATCTTTTTCAATTATGTTTGTATCTTCCTCATCATCAAGCTTTTCAGAACTAGATGCTAAAGACTCATCGAAAACTATATGAATGGATTCTTCAACTACTAAGGTTTTCTTGTTAAATACTCTATAAGCTTTACTAGTTGTTGAATATCCTAAGAATATTCCTTCATCAGATTTAGCATCAAATTTGCCTAAATTGTTTTTACCATTATTATGAATAAAACATTTACATCCAAATGCATGAAAGTATTTTATATTGGGTTTTCTTTCATTCCATAATTCATAAGGTGTTTTCTTTAAGATTGGTCTTATTAGGGCTCGATTTAAGATGTAGCATGCTGTGTTAATAGCTTCCGCCCAAAAGTACTTTGGTAGGTTACTTTCGCATAGCATGGTACGGGCCATGTCTTCTAGAGTCCTATTTTTCCTTTCAACTACACCATTTTGCTGTGGAGTCCTAGGGGCTGAAAAATTATGATTAATACCATTTTCAGTGCAGAAACTTTCAAATAAGTGATTTTCAAATTCAGTTCCATGATCACTTCTTAGAGATACTATGGTAGTGTTTTTCTCATTTGTGACTTTCTTGAAGAATTTCAGGAATATCGAGAAAGTCTCATCTTTGTGAGCTAAAAACAGTACCCAAGTATATCTAGAATAATCATCTACAATCACTAGACCATATTTCTTTCCTCCTAGACTTGTGGTTCTAGTTGGTCCAAAAAGGTCCATGTGAAGTAGCTCTAATGCCTAGAAGTTGAAACAACATTTTTAGATTTGAAAGAACTTCTAGTTTGTTTTCCAAATTGACATGCATCACATATTTTGTTGTTTTCAAAAACTAGTTTAGGTAAGCCTTTAACTAAATCCATTTTAATTAATTTTGAAATAAGGTGTGTGCTTGCATGACCTAATCTACGATGCCACAACCAACTAATTTCATTTATATTAGCATTGTCAGCAATCAAGCAATGATCACTCAAAGATAATTTTTCTAGATCAACCAAGTAAACATTGCCATGTCTATAACCAGTAAATACAATGCTATTATCAATAGAATTAGTTACAGTGCATATGAAGATTTAAATGAAACATTAAAGTTTTTATCACATAATTGGCTTATACTAATTAGATTATGCTTCAAACCATCAACATAAAGTACATTATCAATAAATGTAGATGGAGTTATACGAACTTTACCAAGGCCCATAATTTGACCTTTACCATTATCGCCAAACGTAACAACTCCACCTTTCTTTTCTTCCAGGGTGATGAATTCATCTTTGTCACCCGTCATATGTCTTGAGCAGCCACTATCAAGGTACCACTTTTTCTTTGATCTTTTGGCTACAAGACATTCCTGCAACATAATTTAAACTTTATGTTTAGGTACCCAAGCTTTCTTGGGTCCTTCATGGTTAGTAGCAATAAAAATTGTTCCTTTCGGAACCCAAATTTTCTTTCCTTTAGTGTTTAATTTTTCATTATTACTTATTGTTTTGCACTCAAAAGATTTATGTCCTTTTTGATTACATTTAAAACAAGTAATATTACTTTGGTTAGCTTTTACAAAAATATTTTTCAATGATTTTTGTTTCTTAATGTGTTATACCCTAAACCTGCTTTGTCAAAAACTGCTTTTTGACTATCTAAAATCATATTTAGTTTAGTTGAGCTTAGAGTAAATTTCTCAACAATGTCTTTATACTTTTTAACATCTTTCTTTAGAAAATCATTTTCATTAGAGATTGATTCTTTTCTTTAATTAGATTTTCATTTTCAGATTTTATCAAATCAATCTTATGAACACAATCATTCTTTTCATTAACAAGTGTTTCCATTTTATCTTTTAAATCTTTAACTACAAGATTTAATTCATTTTTCTCTTTAATTAAATTTAAGTTTTCAGTTTTCAAAGATTTGTGTTTCTTTTTCAAAGCCTTGAAATCAATCATCAATTCATTAAATGCTTCAAACATTTCATCAAAAGTAAATTCATCATCGGGGGTTTCGGTACTTACCTCTTCGTTGTCGTCCGCCATGAAGCAAATTTGCAACTTCTTTTTGTTCTTCTTCTTCAGAAGAAGACTTTTCACTGTCAGTCCAAGTTGCCATGTAGGCCTTTTTCTTTTTCTTATAGGCCTTCTTAAGTAAAGGACAGTCATATCTAAAATGCCCTGACTTTTTACATTCATAACATACTAAGGGCTCTTTCTCTTTGTCCTTTTCCTTTTCTTATCCTTTTCTTTTTCTCCTTCCATTTTTGATACAAATCTGTTCTTGTGGAAGGGCCTCCTTCTTTGCATAAACTTCTTGAATTTCCTTGCAAGGAGGGCTGTCTCATCATCATCATCCTCTTCATCATCGCTGCTGCTATCTTCAACTTTTGCAGCCTTGAGGGCGATGGTCTTCTTCTTTCTTGACTCATCCTCATTGACATGATGTTTAACTTGAAGCTCATGAGTCATTAGCGAACCAAGAAGCTCTTCCAATGGTAGATGTTCAGATCTTTGGCTTCTTGTATGGCTGTCACCTTGGCTTCCCAAGTCCTTGGAAGTGACCTAAGAATTTTGCGAATAAGCTCAGAGTTAGTATATACTTTTCCAAGACTTTTCAAACCATTCACAATATCAGTGAATCTAGTGAACATGCATGTGATGGTTTCATTTTGTTCATGGTAAATAATTCATATTTATGAACCAAAATATTTATCTTTGATTCTTTTACTTGGTTTGTTCCTTCATGTGTTATTTCCAACCTATCCCAAATTTCTTTTGCGGAATTACATGTTGAGATTCGGTTGAATTCATTAGAGTCTAAGGAACAATACAAAATGTTAATGGCTTTAGCATTTAGTTGTGCCATTCTCCTATCATTATCATTCCAATCCCTTTCGGGCTTAGGAACAATAGTGCCATCTACTACGTGTGTGGGTGTACTAGGTCCATTTATTATTACTCCCCACAATTCATAGTCAGAAGCTTGAATGAATATTCTCATTCTAGCTTTCCAATATGAATAGTTGGTTCCATTAAATAAAGGAGGTCTATTCGTAGAATGACCTTCAGCAAAACATGAACCACTTTGAGTTGCCATAAGGATCTTTAGCCCTTGATCGTGAGATCAAATTCTAAATGAGCACTTGCTCTGATACCAATTGTTGGCCCAGATGATAACCCAAGAGGAGGGGGTGAATTGGGTTCTTTAAAAATTAGCCTTTTTAAATTATTTAGCTTGAGATGAAAGAAGGCAAATGCAAAGTAAAGATAAATTGCAGTGAATAAGCAGAGATAGAGATAGAGACAATAGATCACGGCAAACACAAAGGATTTTATAGTGGTTCGATGTATCCAACACCTACGTCCACTCCCAAGATTACTTGGGTCCACACTATAATCACCCTAGATTACAGCAGAGTTGTTTTACAAGCTTACAACTCGAACTTGTTGTTTTCCCGGGCGCACAATGAACCCAGCTGGTTTTTAAGGGCTCACCAGCACAAAAACCCTTTAACCCAAGCTTAATCAAGCTTGAACTGAGGTAAGACTACCTCCTCTAGTTCAATCCCCCAGATTGAACTAGTCACAAAGAATAGAAATAAGTTTGTTTAGTTACAATGCTCCTTAATGAGCAGATTAACAAAAGTAAGAATAGAGTTTAGATAAGCCTGATTTGCAGTTGGTTGGCTTTGAGCTTTTCTTCTTTTCTTCAACTCCTTTGAGGTGTAGAATCGGCCTCAGCATGGATTCTCCACAGAATGAGTGTTGAAGTTGATTTGGGCTTTTCCTCTTTTCTTTGAGTGGTGGAAATCACTTGAGATGCACTTGGATTTCTTCTGAAGCTTCCTTGGATAGTAGAGCTTGAGCACAGATGGAGCTTCCTTTGATTTCACACTCTTTCTTTCACTCTATTTTGAATCACGAATTTTTTCAGCTAACGCTCTGTTTTTCCAATTTTTCTTTTCTTTTTCTTTGAAATAAATATCTCTTTCTATGTCTCTCTTTGATTTGAAACAGCTTCTCTATTTATAGATTCTGCAAGAATATAGCCATTAGAGACAAAGAAAAATAGCCGTTAATCAAAAAACTTACCGTTGGAGCTGAGTTGGCATCCGTAAAAATTTTGCCCAGATTTGCTGGAGTCGACTCATGCTTTTTCCGAGTCGGCTCGAGCTCGTCTTACTAAAAATAGAAATGTTTATAAAGGTTAGGGGTCGACTCACCAAAAGTAAAGTGTCGACTCCTGAAAGTCGGGAGTCGACTCATGAAAAGCTGGGGTCGACTCGCGAAGTGCTCAGAAAAACACACCTCTGGTGTCTGAGCGGAGTCGACTCGCACTGTCATGGAGTCGGCTCGATAGAATCAGGGGTCGACTCGACAAATTTTGTGGGTCGACTCGAGACAGATGCACATTTCTGTACACTGAGTGGAGTCGACTCTGAAACTCAAGAGTCGGCTCCGGAACGTATCAAAAATCAGAAACTTTTCTGATTGACATTAAAATCATTCCAGATTCATTTTAATTCATTGTTTTGACTTGAATTCAATAAAATTGACATTAAGAATTAATTCAAGAACTATTCCAAAAACTCATTGAATAAAACATGAATTATAAAATTTCTTTTTGAAAGTTTAAACATTGAGCTTAAAGTTACTTTCAAAATTGATTAAAGTCAAACTTTAACATTCTCATTGATTGTTCAAAATAAATTTATTGCTCATTTAAATAAACTCATTATATCTTTTAATGAACTCAATGGGTTTTTAGTAATCATCAAAATCAAAAGGATTGGGTCATATAATTTTTCAATAATCTTCCAACAGGGGTCGGGGGAGATGGTGATGATCGGTGCTCCTCGTCGCCGCGGGCCGTAAGTACTGAAGTCCTGGCGCGCATGATCTTTCGGTGCCGGAGGAGGGTCTGTCCAGGGGCGAAGACCGGGATGTTGCAAGGGTTTCGAAGGAGGCTGCTAAGATTTCCTCCCCTCCCGTTGTTGTTTTGTCTGATGATGGCGAGGGAGAAACGCCGGTTGGCTTGGGGGGCCCCGTGGGCGGGGTGGCTCGGCCTCCCTCATTGGAGGCCAGTGGCTCGGAGAGGTTACAGGCAGAGGTGGGAGCGACCTTCGCTTCCATCGAGGCAGGGGAAGTGGTTACGGCTGCTGAGGTTCGGCCTGGGTCGCTGGTAGAAGAGCCAGCAGGCAATGAGGAGATGGCCGAACCTGCCAAACCAACGATCGAAATTCGCGAGGGGCTTTCTGGTGAAGGGCCTTCCGCCGAGGCACAGGAGGCTCCGGGGGGAGCCGAAGTTCCTGAAGAGTCTATGTGGGCAGGGGGATTTCTGAGGAGATAGAAGCAGAAGAAGAGGAAGAAGGAGAAGGAGGGGAGCCATCGAGCGAAGGGGATGCTCGGGTCGGGGCTCTCCTCGTCAGAGTCGAAACGCCCGAAGCTTCTCAAGCGAGGGCCCTGGTGGCGGAAGCTGGCCTACCGAGGAGCTCATGGGTTGTGGGTGCCCAGGCTGGCTCCCTGAGCGCAGACTTCCACTCACGCGACCCGAAAGTGAGCGCTAGGTTCTCCGCTCTGATGCGGTCCGTGTTCCAAGGGGAGGAGAGTTCCTCGACAGGAGGGGGTCATTCGGAGGACCTTGTTGAGATAGCCTTCCGTCGCACCGGGTGCCGAGTGAGGCTTTTCTTCTCCTCGAGATTGACGATCTTGCTCTCACGAGGATCTCCACAGACTACGCGTCTCGAGTAGGTTGTCGCACCGAAGTTGGGTCTTTAGTCAGTTAGTTCGACTATGCCTTTTATGTGTGTAATCCTTTTTTGCAGAATGCTCTGATCATGAGGGAACTGAAATGGTGCTTGCATCTGGCTGTTGGAGCTTGGGCTCGGGCCCGCCACGAGGCCGATCACCTCAAGGAGAGGGCTGATTCTACTGATAAACTCTCTCGAGCCCTGGTGGTCCTCCAGAGGGAGCTCAGGGAGGCTCGCAGGATTCTTGCAATTGAGAGGGAAAGAGCCCCTTAACTCACCGTACAGGTTGGTGAACTCCAGAGGGAGCTCGGGGAGGCTCACAGGATTCTTGCAGTTGAGAGGGAAAGAGCCTCTCAACTCGCCATACAGATTGGTGAGCTCCAAGGCTTCCGTGAGCAATCCGAGAAGGCTAGTCTGGAGCTTTCTCAGGCCAGGGCGGAGCATTGAGAGAAAGGTCAAATCCATGCAACTATTCTTTAATAAGAGGTGGGACCAGCTGAAAGCCAGCCATGCCGAAGATAGAGTCAGTTGGAGCAAAAGGCTTGAGGAGGAAGAGCATAAGTGCCGACGGCAGCAGGACCACCTCACCCGCCTAAATAAAGAGCTCGCCGATACAAAGGATCGGCTAAAGTGGTCGGATGAGCGAGCTGCTCGACTTTCTGACGAGCTCGACTACGCTCATCAAGAGACCGGGGACGCTCAGTCCCGGGTGGACGAGCTAGAAGAAGGCCTTCGTCAAAATCAATCGGCCAAGTCTAGGGCTCTCAATAGGGTCCACGCGCTGGAGGGCGAGCTAGCCCGGCGGGACGAGCAGGTAGGGCACCATTTGTTTTACCCATCTTGGTCTTTCCACTTCCGCTTTACTTGGATTTTTGTCTGCAGTTGAACAGGGCGAGCCAGGAGTTTCAGGGGCGGTTGGCAGCATTCGGAGAGGATGCGGCCTCAAGGCACTAAAGGATCTCCGAATTGGAGAAGCAATTAGCCGAGGCCAACGAACGGGCCTCTTCGGCGGTGGAGGAGTACAAGAAATCTACCGAATTTGCTGACGAACGCAGGGCAGCCTATGCCGATGCATTTCAGCTTGGCAAAGATGAGGCACGGGCTAAGGTTGCCCAGGCTTATCCTGACCTGGACCTATCTTGCCTGGAAGCCAAGCATTATGAAGCATGCACCCTGGGGGTCGAGGAGGACAAGTATGAACAAATATCTGATGTCGACCTCGAAGCTATTCTGGGAGCCGATGCAGCTACCGAGGTATCCCGTCGTGACACTTTCGAGAAGGGGGGGCCAAGCGATGCCCCTGCTGATGCTGCCGCAGGAGGTGCTGGGTCTGACCCCAAGTCGTGACCCTTGGGGGTCCGTATGTACTTTTTCTTTCTCTTATTTTGTAGTTTGACTAAAGACTGATAAATGGATCAGTTGCTTGTCATTCATTTGTCCTTCTTGGTCATAGTTTTCTTGTCTTTAATTTTAGTCCTAACTACGAGTGTCATTTGGTTGATTCCCGGGCTCGAATTTTGAAGGAACATCCTGGTCGAGGCCAAGGCATAGGGATAGCCCCGACGGCAGAATCGAACGTCAACATGGCTTGGTTTGAAGGGAGGTTGAGAGACGATTTAATTCGGATTAGGCCGAGTGACACAGTGGTTCAACTAGGTCCGAAGAATGAAATAGCTCGGCTAAGGCCGAGGGACGGAGCAGCTCGGCTAGGGCCAAGGGACAAAGTGGCTCGGCTAGGGCCAAGGGGCAAAAATGGCTCAGCGAGGGCCGAGGGGAAAAATGGCTCAGCGAGGGCCGAGGGGCAAAATGGCTCGGCTAGGGCCGAGGGGCAAAAATGGCTCGGCTAGGGCCGAGGGGATTTTCATTGCTAGTTGCCAGACTGTGGTCGTGCCTTCGATGAAGAGAGAGGGGGGTTTGTTGAACCTTCACTGTCACCCCTTTATTCTTTCTGGTAGAGAGTGGGTTTGGCCTTTGCATCCATTTATTACCCCTGTCAGCATTTTATCTTTTCCAATGTGGGCCGATTTTCATTTCACCGAAGTGGGTGGTACGGCTCTGCGGCCAGCAAAAGGTTGCTTAAGACTTTTCGACGAACCAGTGCTGTGTTGATCTTTCCCGACGTGGGCTGCTTTGGCGTGCGGCGTAAGTGCTTATTCGTCATTGAAGGATGTCGTTTTCGCAGGACAATCCCTAAGGTCCGCTAGAATCCGCAAGATCGGCGGACAATCTTCTGCATTTAAAGCTTGTGATTGGGGGTCAGAGGTAATCTTTTGGCGTGCGTCATGGCTGGGGCGACACGCTCGGCGCGCGTCGTGGGACGCTATTTTTATTTCAGGAGGTCACGTGGTAGCGCAGGCTTGGCATTTCGAATCTCGAGGTTTTCCACTCTGATAGCTGTTCCTGGTCCGTCTTCACTTATAAAAAGGGGAAAAGAGGGCTGTGTTGGGTCATCCCAAAGTTTTTCTTTTTTGTAAACTGTGGAGGCACACACAATGCCTGTTTATTTGGGGCTTAGAGCGGGAGGACTGAGCTTTTCTCCTGCGAGTCGTCATCGTCCTCCGAACAGTTGGGGTGACAAAGGAGCCGTCGGGGGGCGGCTTGCCCTCAAGAAAGAAGCTCCTGAGATCATATGGAGAGCGCACAGGAGGTCCGCAGAGATCGCATGGAGAGCGCACATATACGCTTCTTGTGTGACCTTTGTGGTTCCCCCTTGGGGACGTACGGAAGGAAGTGTACATGGGCTCCCCATGGCTCGCGTGAATTTCTCCTCCTCCCCTGGTTTGGATTTCTGGGCTTGCCCGCCCGGGGAATCTTTCACCACGTGGGGAGGGGTGATGGTGTGTCGCCCATGGGTACCTTGCCTTTGAGTTTGGGCAAGGTGGAGCAGTACACACCCGATTTGGGGGAGCGCTCTGGTGCCGGAGTCTGCGAGCTTCCTTCCTACTTGTCGGAGAGCCCCTTGGTTGGATGGTTTGGGGTAATATCCCGTCCACCCTTTCTGATTTCTCTGATATCTCGGTTGGGATGCCGAGATATCATTATTTACTGAAGCTGATCGCAACGGTTGGGCCATGTTGTCCGCCCATTATCGGCTCGGGCTGACTAGTTTGTGGTTTGTCTGATTTGTTGCACCGGACGCCGGAGTATCACAGTCGCCCGTAGATGCTTTGGAGCAATTTTCCCAAGTTTTGTACCCATTTTTATTTCATGCATTTCAATGCACTTGTAACGCCTCTCAGGCGGTTGTAATTGGTTTCGATGGCAATGAAATAAAGAAAGTTTTGTTCTTTCTCTTAATTTTCATCTCTTTTGTGCCAAGAGTTGTTGTTGTAGGCAATGAATCGAGGCGTAAGGATATCTCGTTCGTTCTTGGACGAGGATCCCGCGCTATCCGACCTAGTTGGGGCTCGCAAGCTGCCCGAATTCAGATGGAAATTTGGAGATTGTTCGGCGATGGAACATATTCCTTAACTTTGGCCGAAGCTCAGAGATTTATTACTCGACCTTGCTGAGGTTTGGAGATTTATGGCTCGGTCCTGCCAAGGTTCGGAGAACTGTTGCCCGGCCCAGCTAAGGTTCGGAGATTTATGGCTCGGCCCTGCCGAGATTCAGAGAATGATTACTCGGCCCAGTCGAGGTTCGGAGATTTGTGGCTCGGCCAAGCTGAGGTTCAGAGATTAGTTGCTCGGCCCAGCCGAGGTTCAGAGATTTAAAGCTTGGAGAGATGACTTAGTCGCCACCGTGAGTCATGATACTTGGTTCCTGTGAGACTCGGTGAGGAGTGTCAAGGCGGAACGAGCAGCGCATGGGTACGCCCATCATTTATGATTTGGCTACTCCCGAGGGGAGTGAATCATCGTCAGGTACCGGCACTCTTTCTTTTTGTATTTTCCAAGGGGTGGCCGATTTAAGGAAGTTTGGAGGAGTATCGAGGGCATTTACTAGAGAAGGAGGGGAGTTCCCGAGCAGTTTGTCGATGTTTACCGATCTTCCTCGGGAAGGGGCACGACCCCTCGCGTCCTGTGGGCGCCCGTCAGAGTGACGACACGTGGCGAATCCTCATGGGTCGGTATTTATGACCGACGGATCGAGATACCCACCTGAGGGGTACAAATACGGACGAGCGGGATGCCAGTGCTTGCCATCCTTTCGGTTAGCCTCTAAATAACTTCCGATATGGCCTCCCAAGGTGGGGGGCAATCGTCCAATGGCGGTCATAGGGGCTCTTAGGGGGGCCGCACCGCCGTGCTGGTTGATGGTATGTCCTTGGCGTCAGCCTTCGCAAGCCATGAGCAGCTCGAGAAGGCAGTTGAGGAGTATCTCACCATTTCCGTGAGGGAGGCTGAAGCCCTACGCCGGGTCGTGGACCAGCAGAAGGAGGAGATAGCGTCCCTCCACCAACGAGTCGCCGAGCTATCCCGGCGTTTGGAAGGCCCGGCAGCACCTGATGGGAGACGTTAGGCCCATGCGAGGGCCACTTTCTTTCTTTCTGTACTTTTTTTTCTTTTCTTTTTGTATTTACTTTTTCAATAAATAAAAAGGCCTTTTTTGACAACTTCTTGTTCTCCGAGATCATCGTTTAGCTCATAGAAAAAGAAAAACTACTCGTTTTTGTTTGAACTGTCGGGGGGCCTGGGTGGTCCCATTGGTTTACGCATTGAGTCATGATCTCATCCATGGAGGGAGACAGGCATTTGGTTGGTAAGATTCTAGGGATTTAGCAGTAGGGGGAATTCCCTGGTTTTGTCTGGGGCCCGTGGGCGACCGTGTAGGGCCTGCCAAGGCCTAAAGGCGCATACTTTGTGTCTGTCAGTGGTTTTGCACAGCGTGCATTTTTTCAAACCGGCTGAAGTTCTAGGGACTATTCGAAAGTCCTTCGGCTTTAATCGGAGTTTGCGTGCTTCGGTTTTTACCGGGGCTTTATGCACTCCGGCTTTAGCCAGGGCTTCTAGAATTCATCGCTAGGTCTAAGCGAGATTCAGAGACTTGTTGCTCAGCCCAGCCGAGATTCGGAGAATTATTGCTTGGCCCAGCCGAGGTTCGAAGAATTGTTGCTCGGCCGTACCGAGGTTCGGAGAATAGTTGCTCGGCCCAGCCGAGGTTTGGAGAATAGTTGCTCGGCCCAGCCGAGGTTCGGAGAATAGTTGCTCTGCCCAGCCGAGGTTCGGAGAATAGCCCAGCCGAGGTTCGGAGAATAGTTGCTCGGCCCAGCCGAGGTTCAGAGAATAGTTGCTCGGTCCTGCCGAGGTTCGGAGAATGATTACTCGGCCTAGCCGAGGTTCGAAGATTTGTGGCTCGACCCAGCCGAGGTTCGGAGATTTGTGGCTCGACCCAGCCAAGGTTCGGAGATTTTCCTGCTTGAATAGGTAACTCGGTCGTGCCAAGGATTAGTAAGCAGCATCTGTTTCTTTTCATGATTTTTGGTGATATAACTTGTGGTGATTTATGTCATGAATTATAAAACATTATGCCGACAAAAATTTATGGGAGCGAACCTGTAGAGGGCGTACCCTACTGGTAGTACTTGCGAAGATTGTCCGAATTCCGTGTCTGAGGGATGAATCTTCTGCTTAGATCTTGCAGCTTGTAGGTCCCCGGTCTGATGATCTCAGCTACTTGGTAAGGGCCTTCCTAGTTTGGTGCCAGCTTTCCTTGCTCCAGCGGTTTGGAGACAGATGCTTTCCGAAGAATGAGGTCGCCAGGTAAGAAAGCTTTCCCTTTGACTCTGGAGGCGTGGTAGCGGGCCACCCTTTGCTGATAGGCAGCCACTCTGATCTGAGCTTTCTCTCTAATCTCCTCTATCAGGTCAAGGTTGGTGCGGAGCTGCTCATCGCTGGCTTCCTCTGAGTAGCTTTCCACCCGTAGAGAAGGGAGCCCTATCTCCTCGGGGATAACGACCTCTGTGCCGAAGGCCATCCGGAATGGGGTTTCGCCTGTGGGTACTCTCAGAGTGGTGCGGTAGGCCCACAGGACATGGTGCAACTCGTCTGCCCACCTGCCTTGGGCCTTGGAGAGCCGAGCTTTGATTCCTTGAAGCAAGGTCCGGTTGGTTACTTCGGCTGCTCCATTGGCTTGCGGATACCCGATCGAGGTAAGGTGGTGGCGGATCCCATGCTCCTCGCAGAATTGGTGAAACTTCGGATTGTCGAATTGCCTGCCGTTGTCAGTGATGATAGTGTGCGGGAGGCCAAAGCGGTAGATGATGGACCTCCATATGAAATCCTTGGCCCGTGCTTCGGTTATTTGTGCAACGGCCTTCGCCTCGACCCATTTAGTGAAATAATCGATGGCGACGAATAGAAATTTCCGCTGCCCCGTGGTGAGCAGAAACGGGCTGAGGATGTCCATCCCCCACTTGGCAAAGGGCCAAGCAGAGGATATGGGGACCAGGCTGGCAGAGGGGAGCCTCTGAATGCTTGAGTGCCTTTGGCATGGGTCGCAAGTTCGGACAAGGTCGTCTGCATCCTTCTGCATGGTCGGCCAATAGTAGCCTTGACGCAGCACCTTGTGACATAGAGACCGGCTTCCCAGATGGTTGCCGCAAATTCCCTCATGCAATTCGCGGAGGGCATAATCTGCTTCAGAAGGGCGAAGACACCTGAGCAATGGTATGGAGAAGGACCATTTGTAGAGCTGATCGTCGATCAACACATAATGGGTGGCCTGCAGCTTTAGCCTTCTGGCTTCTCTCCGGTCGGACGGAAGTGACCCTTCTTTGAGGTACCTCAGGACGGGGTCGAACCATGATGGCTCGGCCTCAACTTGCATTACTCGGTCGGCTTTCGCGACACTGGGTCTCTCTAAGATCTCCAGGTGGAATTTTTGCTCGGTGTCCATAGATTCCGCTGTTGCCAACCGAGACAGCAGGTCGGCATGGGCATTTTCAGATCTAGGAATCTAAATAATCTCAAATTCGAGGAAATAGGAGAGTAGGCTCTGAACCTCTTGGAGATATCGGATCATGTTCGGTTCTCGGGCCTCAAACTCCCCTCGTACGTGACCCGCCACCAGTTGGGAGTCGGTGAAGGCATTCAGTTTCTCTACCTTAAGGATGCGGGCGATCCGGAGACCGGCCAGCAGGGCTTCATATTTAGCTTCATTGTTGGAGGCCGGGAAGGAGAAGCGGACGCCATATTCAAAAGTCACCCCCTCTGGACTGGTGAGAACCAAGCCCGCACCGGAGCGATGGGCATTGGATGACCCGTCGACATGGAGGAGCCACCGAGTACCAGATTTTGGTTTCTTGGGGGAGTCGGGGGTGGAGCCGTTCTCTGGGATGGTACACTCGAGGAGGAAATCGGCTAGCACCTGAGCTTTGATGGCTGGGCGAGGCTGAAAACGGATGTCATGCTCGCTCAGCTCGACGGTCCACTTAGTCATTCTCCCTGATGTCTTTGGGCGGTGGACCACCGTCTTGATGGGTTGGTCAGTTAGGACTGTCACAGAATGCGTCTGGAAGTATGGCCGCAACTTCCGAACTGAGGTGATCAAGGCCAACACCATCTTCTCAATCTGGCTATACCTTGTCTCCGCGTCACGGAGTAGCTTGCTGACATAATAAATTGGCTTCTGAACCTTGTTTTCTTCTCTGATCAGCACCGAGCAAACGACACCTTCCGAAATAGCCAGATACAGGAATAGTGTCTTGCCAGGATTTGGACTGCTAAGGAGTGGGGAGGAGCCGAGGTACTTCTTGAGATATTCGAATGATTTTTGACACTTAGGGGTGTAACGACTCGGGCCCACGGGCCCGTTTCATTACAAGAAAGCAAGACGAACAAGGTCTACACCAACTTGGGCCACCACAGCCCAAAAAGGGATCCAATTGGTGCCTTGTCCTTCTTGCTTAACCGGTTATAAACCACTCAACCAATTCCTAATTTCCCAATGTGGGACTATTGGGAGGGGCATCACAATCTACCCCTCTTACATAGGCGACGTCCTCATCGCCATGGGCAATTGATCACAACCACCAGGTAGGCGGATTCTAGAGGTGGCCTCCACAGGTTCAAGAGGTGGCTCACATCCCCCATGAATGTAGCACTTTTCCCTGTGTGGCACTTAGCTCATGCACTTCCGACTAGTGCATAGCTCTGATACCATATTGTAACGACCCGGGCCCACAGGCCCATTTCGTTACAAGAAAGTAAGACGGACAAGGTCCACACCAACTTGGGCCACCACAGCCCAAAAAGGGATCCAATTGGTGCCTTGTCCTTCTTGCTTAACTGGTTATAAACCACTCAACCATTTCCTAATTTTCCAATGTGGGACTATTGGGAGGGGCATCACAGGGGGTCCACTGGAAGTTCTTAGCTGACCAGAAAGTTTTGAAGAAGGGGAGGCATCTTTCGGCTGAGCGCGCCACGAAGCGGTTGAGAGCCGCTATCCTTTCGGTTAGGCGCTGGACTTCTTTAATAGACGCTGGGGGCGCCATCTGTTGGAGAGCTTGGATCTTCTGGGGGTTAGCTTCGATACCCCGCTGGGAGACCATGAAGCCAAGGAATTTCCCAGAGTTAATGCCGAAGGCGCACTTAGTCGGATTGAGCTTCATCTGATACTTGCAGAGTGTTGCAAAGCTCTCCGAGAGATCCCCGATGTGCTGTGATGCTTCTTTGCTCTTGACTAGCATGTCGTCGACGTATACTTCCATGTTCCGACCGATTTGTTCTTTGAAGACCTTGTTGACCAGCCTCTGGTAGGTGGCGCCTACATTTTTAAGACCGAAAGGCATAACTCGGTAATAGTAAGTACCTCGGTCGGTTATGAAGGCAGTCTTTTCTTCATCTTCGGGGGCCATCCGGATCTGGTTGTAGCCAGAGTAGGCATCCATGAACGTCAACATTTGATAACCAGAGCTGGCATCCACAAGTTGATCAATTCGGGGGAGGAGAAAGCTATCCTTCGGGCACGCCTTGTTGAGGTCAGTGAAGTCGATGCAGATACACCATTTACTACTCGACTTCTTCACCATGACAACATTCGACAGCCAGCTTGGGTAATTCACCTCCCGAATGAAGTCCGCCTTGATGAGCTTATCAACCTCTTCTTCAATAGCTCTCTGCCGCTCTGGGGAAAAGCTCATCTTCTTTTGCTTGATGGGCCGGTGCACCTCATTCACGTTAAGGCGGTGGACGAGAACCTCAGGACTGATTCCCGGCATGTCGGAGGCAGACCAAGCAAAAACATCGGCGTTGCTCCGGAGGAAGTCGATCAGCTCCTGCCGGGACTCATCTTTCAGTAGCGACCCGATCTTTATGGTTTGGTCGAGATGAGCCTCATCCAACGACACTTCCTCCAGTTCTTCGGCTGGTTCCCCCCGTTGCTCGGTGAAGTCCTCTCGAGCGTCCAGCCCGTCAACTTTCGGCATTCTAGACTGAAGGCTGGTGACGAAGCACTGTCAAGCCATGGTTTGGCTTCCCTAGACAACTCCAACTCTCCACCCGGTGGGGAATTTCATAGATAGGTGTGGGATGAAGACAACATCTTTGAGGGACATCAGGCCGGGTCTCCCAAATATTGCGTTGTAGGGCGACCTGAGCTTAGTTACTAGGAAGTCCGTGTGAACAGTGGCCACAAGGGGCCAGGTTCCTGCCCGAACTGTTAAGGTTACGACCCCTTCTGGGACGATAACGTCGCCTGTGAATCCCATTAGGGTGGAATCCACGGCTTGAAGGTTTTCCATAAGCAATCTCATCTTGGCAAACACATCGAGGTACAAAACATTCACGGAACTTCCACTGTCAATGAGGATCCGGCCTACATCATAGTCATTTAAATTGAGGGATACAACTGTGCATCGTCGTGGGGGAACTGTATCCCTCGGAGATCATCATCGGAGAAGAGAGCTCACCCGTTCGCGCTTTCTTTGGCGCCGATCCTTCATCATCATTTCTGGAGCTCAAGCCATCGGCTTCCTCGATCATGTTGATGTGGCCGATTACAGGCGAATTTGGCGGAGGAGGAGGCTGCTGAAGCTCGGGATGGCGATCCCCCCTTGTCCTGGCTTGGGTGCCTTCCTGAACTGGTTCAGTCGGCCCCATTGAATCAGCCTCTCAATCTCATTCTTCAACTGCCAATATTCCTCGGTGTCGTGGCCGTGCTCCCGGTGGTAGCGGCAGTATTTGGTGGGGTCCCTCCGGGTTGGGTTCCCTCAGAGAGGAGCTGGCCGGGGGAGCTGGCGCTCTATCTCCATGAGAATTTGTGCCCTGGGTACAGTGAGCGAAGTGTACCGGTCGAATCACCTGGGTGGACTCCAGGAGCGATTTCTCGGCGGCGGCGGGGGAGCTCTTTGGCAACGAGGTGGGCTTGGCCGACGGATGGGTCGGTGCCTATCAGAACCTTTAGGTTCTTTCTTCTTTGCCAGCTCGGCGCGGGCAACTCTTCGCGATTCTTCGACCCTGGCATATTTGTCTGCCAGGGCCATCATATTGGAGAGGTTTGGGGGGTAGCTGACTTCTATCGCCAGGTAGAAGTCGCTCTCCTTCAAAACTCCCCCTGTCAAGGCAGACATAGCCACCTCATGATTAAGGTGGTCCACCTCTAGCATGGCCTTATTGAAACGGCCAAGGTAATTTCTCAAGGACTCCCCCTCTCTTTGCTTAACTTCGGAGAGGGAGTCGGATCTCCGTCGGTGACGGCGGCTACAGATGAACTGGCCAATAAAAAGATGGCTCAGCTCATCGAATGAATCAACGGAACCTGCTTTCAAGGCGTTGAACCAGGTTCGGGCAGATCCTCTGAGGGTGGAGGGGAAGGCGCGGTAGAGGATTGCATCGGATGCCCCGTGGAACATCATTATTGATTGGAAGCTGCTGAGATGATCATCCGGATCAGAAGAGCCATGGTAGGGCTCGATGGCGGGTAGCTTGACATGGGAGGGAATCACTTCCTCCATGATCCCTTTGGAGAAAGGGATGCCCTGCTCCGCCTTGGGCTGAGGCAGATGAGCATGCTTGGCGGCATCCAGCTCCTGATGCATCTCCCAGATTTATCGACGGATCTCCTCTTTAGATGTAAGAGGAGGAGCTGGGCGAGGAGAGCGCAGGGACAACGTCGAATCATGGCGGGAGGACACTGGGGAGAGGGTCCGGGCCCACTGAGATCTGGGAGGATCCCTGTTGTAGCCACCTCGTGGGACTAGTTTGTCCCTTTGGGTCGGTGTGGGGGGTCCGCGGCTCCATGCGGACCAGAAGAGGAGGTGGCCAGAGAGAAAGGAGCTATGGCCTCCTCATGAAGGCGTGGAGCAGGGGCAGCTGCGAAGCGCTCCTGAACCAGATGGGTCAGGACTTGGACCTACTGGACTAGCGTGGCAAACTGGTCCTGGGTCACCGGGATGGCTGGCGGTGACGGGGTCTCAACTGGCGGCAGCTACGGCGCCGCATTGCTTGTCGGATCAGGTCTTTGAGTGACGACCTGGTCCTGGGCTTCAGAGGTTGCTCTTCTCCGATTAGCCATTGGAGAGGTTCTACTCCAGATCGAGATCCTTATCTCCTTTCTTCAAGTTTTAACGGGACTTGAGGCCCCTTCCTCTAGCGCCAATCTGTTGCCACCGGGATCTGTCCTCCGACTCGGGCGCGGCCGGTCTCCTGATCTGGGCTTTCTCCTGGGCGGACCTGCATAGAAGTCCTCACGCGAGAGGCATTGGGGGTGGCCCTCCATGGAAGACCCTCCGATGCTCAAGTCAGCGGGGATCGGCGATCAACAGAAATGGGGAGAAGGATCTCTCTGGGGAGTCCTTCCAGGGGTGGCCAATCGGGAGCTCCAGAGGAGCGCCGATGAGCAATGGAGGAGAGAGAGAGTGAGTGAGAGTGAGCCAAGAGCTGTCAGCGCATACCTAAGAGAATTTGGGAATGTT
Source organism: Calamus simplicifolius (assembly GCA_900491605.1). Classification (NCBI taxonomy): domain Eukaryota; kingdom Viridiplantae; phylum Streptophyta; class Magnoliopsida; order Arecales; family Arecaceae; genus Calamus; species Calamus simplicifolius. The sequence continues at coordinate 115,450 of UESW01002955.1, read as the reverse complement.
GCTTTTATAGGCAATCACCTAGATCTTGAGCACCTTCTGGAAGGTTTGAAGGTTGTTGGGATTCGAATCAAGCTGTTATGAAGCCGATGGGATCTGTATCTTGTCTGTTAAAGGATCGATGGCTGGGAGGGCCCCCTGATGGCCTGAGATCTGATGAGTGCGTAGGTCCTAGGCCATTATTCTAGATCCTAGACCACTCCTCAATATGATTCTTTGTTTGAGATTCTGTTACGATAGGCATAGGCTCTCCCGCGTCGGGTTCCACGGAGGTGAGTATCGAGTCATGGATTGCTCAGGGAGGCCAAGCTATGGGAACTCGGGGGAGGCCGAGCTATGGAAGCTCGAGGGAAGCCGAGCTATGGGTGCTCGGGGAGGCTGAGCTATGGGAAGCTCGGGGGAGAGCCGAGCTATAGGAAGCTCGGGGAGAGCCAAGCTATGGGTGGCTCGGTAGAACCGAGCTATAAGTTGCTCGGCCCGCTGGACCACATTAGTTGGCTCGTTCTTCATAGGCGTAACGTAGCGGGCCGGGGGATGGAGCTGATCTTAGCCCCTTCGCACGGTTATCAATGCAATGGCGATTTTACCCCTCAACAAATACCATGGGCTACACTCAGTGTGAACCCACCACAATAAGTCTTCCATTAAAACTTATATGTTGTGCCCATGACATAATGTAAAATCAAATTCAAGCCCTCTAAAACTTTGGGTTCTTTTATAAAATGTTACAAGTTCATAGACAACTTGATATGAACCAAAAGAAACCATGCATTCTATTACCAGGAGCTGCATTAGGTATAAACAGACTCCATTGACCCGCCTCTCAAGTCTTTAAAGTAACAACACCATCAATGATATTAATGAAAAGTTGATTTCAAGCTCACTCTCGAAACTTTGGTTCAGGAACGCAAAGTAAATGAAAAACCAACTAGTTTAATATGAAACAAAAAAACCACATATTCCTAATATTACGTCTTCTTTCAGACCTTTGAATTATGCCCATAAAATAATGCGAAATTGAATTCAAGATCTTTCTCGAAGAATCAGATTCATTCTTTGAAAGAACAACAAATGAACAGCACCATCAATGATATTAATGAAAAATTGATTTTAAGCTCACTCTCAAAGCTTCGGTTCATTAACACAAAGTAAATGAAAAACTAACTAGTTTAATATGAAACAAAAAAACCACATATTCCTAACACTTACGTCTTCTTTCAGACCTGTGAATTATGCCCATAACATTAATGCAAAATTGAATTCAAGATCTTTCTCGAAGAATCAGGTTCATTCTCTCAAAGAACAACAAATGAACAACACCATCAATGATATTAATGAAAAATTGATTTCAAGCTCAATCTCGAAGCTTCGGTTTATGAACGTAAAGTAAATGAAAAACCAACTAGTTTAATATAAAAAAAAACCACATATTCCTAATACTGGCAGCGGCTTGTAGTATTACGTATTCTTTCAGACCTATGAATTATGCCCATAACATTAATGCAAAATTAAATCCAAGATCTTTCTTGAAGAATCAGGTTCATTCTCTGAAAGAATAGCAAATGAACAACACCTTCAATGATATAAATGGAAAATTGATTTCAAGCTCACTCTCGAAGCTTCATTCATGAACGCAAAGTAAATGAAAACCAACTAGTTTAATATGAAACAAAAAAATCACATATTCCTAATATTGGCAACAGCCTGTAGTATTATGTCTTCTGTCATACCTGTGAATTATGCCCATAACATTAATGCGAAATTGAATTCAAGATCTTTCTCGAAGAATGAGGTTCATTCTGTCAAGGAACAACAAATGAACAACACCATCAATAATATTAATGGAAAATTGATTTCAAGCTCACTCTGGAAGCTTCGGTTGGCAAAGTAAATGGAAAACCAACTAGTTTAATATGAAACAAAAAAAACCATATATTCCTAATACTTGCAACGGCCGTGAATTATTCCCATAACATTAATGGGCAATAGAATTCAAGATCTTTATAAGAGAATCAGGTTCATTCTCTGAAAGAACAACAAATGAGCAGCTAGCTCTATAAAGGCAACCAGGGATTCAGAAGCTCACCAGACCAAGCTACCACAATAGCCACCTCAAGAAGCCGAAAGAGCAGCCACCATCCCCCTTCCGGGCGTCTACAAAGCCGAAGCCATTAGATGAGATTCCATACCAGAATAGATCGGAGCCATGATCGACACGAAAAGGAAGTTCTTTATAGTAAAGAGTCGAGGACCGCGGCGAGACGGAGGGGGAGGGAGGGAAGCTGAGACGTCTACATGGGCCACCGGCGAGACGATAACCATTGGCGCTTCGGTTGGGCAGCTATGGCGACACAGGTAACGGGCTAAGAATGGCGTCTTGATTTTTTTTAATTTTTATTTCTTGATCTTGGATTTCTTTCTCACGCTTCCTTTCACCCGTGAGATTTCTTGATCTTGGTGAGATCGCGTCCTTAGAGTTGAGAAGTTGAGAAGCGGTTGGGATTCGACGGAAGAGCGGGAAGGGAGGAAATCACGGAAGAAAGGGAAGGGAGGCGCCTCCTTTCACCCGTGAGGAAGAGAGGAAAAAAAGACCGAGAAGAAAAGAAGAGAAGGATAATTAAAAACTCTGGAAGGCGAAAAGAGGGAGAGTGAAGCAACGCCGCACCTTCGCTTCATTACCTTTAAACTATATATATATATATATATATAAAAGCTGTTTCTTTCCTTCTCTTTTTTTCTATTATCATCCTTTAAATCCTTGGCTTTTTAATGAAAGTTTATATTTCTAGCGATGGCATCGTATTCTCTAGATGCGCTCAGATCCCTTCTTCTCTCGCCGTTTCTCGGTTCCAGATCCCTCTTCATTCCAAGCCCCGATCGTAACGGTGGAATATGATTTCTCCAATCTAATCCGGATTTTTTCGATTGCTTTCTTTTGATCTCGCAGGCTTGTAAAATTATAATCCCAATCTAATTCCGAGCCCTGATCGTTGCTGTAAGAGGGTGGTGAAGAAGATGCCGAGCAAATAGGCTTCAGAGCAGGCAGTGAATTGATTGGCCTTGGGGTAGCGTCGAGTTTGATGCATGAAGAACCGGTCTTCTGAGGATAGGCTTCTGCCCTCCACCTCCCTGTGCTTCCTCGGCCCTTTGCATCGGCGGAGGCGACAGAGGAGAAGAAAGATGAAGACGATACTGTCGACGGATTCGATGGAGATCTCGGAGGGGGTCACGGTCCGGGTGAAGGCGAAGGTGATCGAGGTGGAGGGTCCCAGGGGGAAGCTGACCCACAACTTCAAGCACCTCAAACTCGATTTTCAGCTGATGGAGGGTGGCCGCAAGCTCAAGGTCGATGCCTGGTTCGGCTCTCGCAAGACTATTGCCGCCATCCGCACCGCCATCTGCCACATCCAGAACCTCATCACGGGGGTCCCCAAGGGCTACCGCTACAAGATGCATTTTGTCTATGCCCACTTCCCCATCAACGCCTCCATCACCAACAACAACACTGTCATCGAGATCCGCAACTTTCTCGGCGAGAAAAAGGTATCATCTCCCTTGTGCAGAACCGATTCGCATGCAAGTATTTTTTTTTTTTAATGATTAATAATTGTAGTTGATTATTCTTCCAAAGTAATAGCTTAAGAGGGATTCAGGAAAATTCACAGTAAATTCGCACGCGAAACAGTTCCTAAAAAATAAAGAAAAAGGACCGCCAAGGCTAAGAAGCCTCGGAAGGGCTTGCTCTCCTACAATAAAGTTACTAGTATATTAGAGGAGTGTACCTAGTAAGAGGGGGAAGATCTCCTACAATAAAGTTACTAGTATATTAGAGGAGTGTACCTAGTAAGAGGGGGAAGATCAAAGTGTTGAAGGGGTTGCTCTGCCTGGCGGATGCGCCCTAGATGACCAAGCCTTAAGCCCATGGATTTGCGGTCAAGTATCTGCTGACCTGGATGACGATCACCTTGAATCTTGGATTCGTGGCTATTGAGGGATCTACAAGATCACCATACAAGGGTTAAAGAATATAGAGAAAATTTAAAATAGAGGCAAAAGATAAGGAAGGAGTAGAGAAAAGGGGAGGCCGGCCAAGGGCTCTTGGGCGTCCACTATTGGAAGACAAAGGTGGCGGCCAGGGTTTCTTTTGGAGACTTGGGATGTTGGCATGCGTAAGAGGAGGAAAACAAAAGCACCAGAGAACCAATTAACAAAAATCACAATAACTCAAAACTTGGATTGATTGATTAATAATAAAATATACATCATTCATACAAGAAGGTCTCTTTTATAGAGCAAGAGGCTTGGGGCCTAAGAAAATATAGATATGGAAAGAGTTAAAAGAAAAAAAGGTGCCCTAATCAAATTTGGCATGAAATCAGCAGTGTCCAGATGAGGAAGGTGATCTTCTAGATGCAATCAGCTGGCGTCCAGATGAGGCAGGTGATCTTCTAGATATGATTGAGATGCAATCAGCGGCTGCTTAATTTGGCATGAAATCTACAGCATCCAGATGAGGAAAGTGATCTTCTAGATGCAATCAGCGGCAGCTTAATTTGGCATGAAATAGGCATCGGCCAGATGAGAAAAATGATCATCCAGATCGAAAAGGTTGCTTGCTCTGCTAGGTGGCATGTGGGCTGCTTGAAGTAGGTGTGGCACCAATTTGAATTTAGCAGCTGCTCTGTTTGACTGTGATGGCCTTGTCTTCTGCTCTAATACTGATGTCTCCTCTTGTAAGCCGATGAACTTACTACAGGACTCACATTAAAATAAACTGAACTAGATAGGACTCAATTTAGAATAAAATGAACTGGACAAGACTCAAAATAAACTAAACTTTATTTCTCAACTCAAGACTTGAATCATAACTAATCAAATATCCATAAAGGGTTAAGAATCCTCTACTTGATCCTGGTGCCCGCACCAATTCTTTCGGGGTGGGAAGAACTCGACCCCATCAGGTATGGGTCATTCTGGCTCTTGCATCTCTCTAGTAGGTCTAGGTCGAGGTATTGCAAATTCTCTCGAGTAATCCATGAATCGTCAGATTCAGGGCGACCCTGCCATCGGACCAGGTAGCGTTGATAACCGTGGTTCCGGGTCATAATGGCTTGATCGTCTAGGATACGCTCGATCCACTCTCCTCGCTCAGGTAAAATTGGTGGTGGACACTTTTGGATAGGTTTGCTCATGAAAGGAGGGTTAGGTCCAAAGTACTCACTAGGAATCACTACCGATTCCCTATATTCTACTAGGTCTAATATTGAAGGTAGAGCTAATGTCCCAATCCGAGGGCAAATCTAGCACATAGGCATTGGGTCCTACCTTCTCTATTATTTTAAAGGGACCAGCTCCGTGAGCGTGAAGTTTCTTAATAGTACATGGTGGGAACCGTTCAAGCCTAAGCCTAACCATGACATAATCCCCTACACCGAACTCTTTGGCTCTTCTTTGGGAGTTAGCCAGTCTTTTATAAGTTTCATTACTTAGATTTATTTTCTAGCTAATGTCGTTATGTAAGTCTTTGATATGCTGTGCAAATGCTTGTGCGAACTCTGAGACTCGTGTGTGGAGGGGTAAAGGAATTAGATCAAGTGGACGATTAGGCTTGTACCCATGGACTATCTCAAATGGACTCTTGCCATGGACCTGTTCACTGAGCTATTATAGGCGAACTTTGCACGAGGCAGTAATAAATCCCACATCCCTAGGTGTTTGCCTACAAGGCACCTAAGAAGGTTTCTTAGACTACGGTTCACCACTTCAATTTGCCTATCCGTTTGGGGGTGAAAGGCCATGGAAAAATTAAGTTTGGTCCCTAACAGATGCTATAGCATTTTCTAAAAGTAGCTGGTGAACCTAACATCCCTATCAGAAATAATGGTCTTAGGTAGGCCATGGAGCTTGACCATGCTGTCTAAGAAAAGTTGGGCTACCCTAGACGCGTCAAAGGTTTGCGAACAAGGGATGAAATGAGCCATCTTAGAGAATCTATCGACCACTACAAAGATGGAGTCGTGCTTCTTCTGGGTTTTAGGTAATCCTAGAATGAAGTCCATACTAAGGTCTTGCCAAGGATGATCAGGCACTGGCAAAGGAGTATATAGATTGGCGTTCTGCTTCTGCTGTTTTGCAACGACACAAGTTTGACATTGGGCTATTATCAGGGTAACAAGCCTTTTTAATTCTGGCCAGTAAAATTGGTCCTCTATCACTAGAATAGTCTTATTTCTTCCAAAATGATCATGTAATCCTCCAGCATGCGTTTTCCAGACTAGGAATTCTCTAAGTGACGTCCTAGGGATACAAAGTCTATTGCCCCTAAAAAGGTAACCATTCTGGATGGTATAATCTCCACTGGTACTGGATGGCCCTAGCTGAAGAATCTTATAAACTTCACCAAAGTCATGACAGGTCTCATACTCATCTTTTATCAGGTCGAATCCTATAACTTCGGTGCTAACAGTACTCAACAACAAAGACTTACAACTTAGGATGTCTGCTACCTTATTTTCTATACCGGCACAGTGTTTCAGGACAAAAGTGTATGCCTGAATGTATTTAACCTATTTGCCGTGCCTAGAATTTAGATTCTTTTGGGAGTTCAGAAATCAGAGTGCCTCATGATTAGAAAATAAGATAAACTCCTGCGGTAGTAAGTAATGTCTCCAATACTTAAGGGCTTGTACTACCACATAGAATTCCCTATCATAGGTGGAATATCTAAGTTTAGCTTCATTTAGTTTTTCACTAAAGAAAGCTATGGGGTGATTTTCTTGGCTTAACACTTCACCTATGCCTACTCCCGACGCATCGCACGCAACCTCAAACACCTTAGAAAAGTCTAAAAGTCTAAGTATGGTTGCATGAGTTATCCTATCCTTAAGCTCTAGGAAGGCCTTATTAGCTGACTTAGTCCACTCAAAATTATCCTTCCTAATACAATCAGTGATGAGTGCGACGATGGTGCTAAATCCGCTAATGAATCTCCTGTAAAAGGTTGCTAGGCCATGGAAGCTGCGGACATCGTGGACGTTCATGGGTACCGGCTACTCTACGACCGACCTAACCTTTTCAGGATCCACTGAAATACCTTTTGGGGTTACCACAAAACCTAGAAAGATAACCCTATGCGTCATAAAATCATACTTCTTAAGGTTTACATATAGGCTATTCTCTCTAAGGGGCTGACAGATTAATCTAAGATGGTTAAGATGGTCCTCTTTGGTCTTGCTATAAATTAATATATCATCAAAATAGACCACTAAGAATGTTTCAGGGCTTTCACTACTCTCAGCTTGTCTCCGGGCAAGTGGCTGGGGAATACGAAGCTCGAGATCTGGCCTTGTCCCATTACCTGAGTAAGGTCCAATCTCATGCCTCCCATTTTGCTTAATTCCGTGTCAGTTACATTCCCAGAGGAGAGAATGCCAGAGCTAATGCGTTGTCCCATTTGACCACCTCGGCCGACGGGACCTTGGGGAGAACGTATATGGAGCATCTGGAGGTCCCAAGCATCGAAGCCACAGAAGAGGCCATGCCGATCGCGTAGGAACCCTCTTGGATGGACACTTACATCCGATACCTTATCGATGGCGCCCTCCCCAAAGATCCAGTTGAGGCTAGGCTGCTCAAGTGACAAGCTCCTAAGTTTTTGATGATGGACAGGTGGCTCTACCAAAGGTCCTTCTCATACCCGATCTTCAAGTGCGTTGGCCCCACGGAAGCTGATTACATCGTACGGAATATCCATAAGGGCATTTATGGGAGTCATCTGGGGGGCAGAGCACTGGCATATAAAGCCCTGTGCCAAGGGTACTATTGGATGATGATGAAGGAGGATGCCGCCGAGTTAGTTTGAAAGTGCGACAGCTGGCAACGATATGCCAACATCAGCGGCAGCTGTCCTCTCAGCTGAGCCCCCTGGCGGCCCCCTGGCCTTTTGCCTAGTGGGGGATGGATATCCTGGAACCGTTTCCCCCAGCCTCTGGCCAGCGCAAATTTCTGTTGGTGGCCATTGACCACTTCACCAAATGGATCGAAGCCGAGGCACTAGCTAAGATCACCAAGGGCAAAGTGAGATCCTTTTTCTGGAAGTCTATAATCTGTCGATTCGAACTACCACATACCCTTATCATCGACAACGGTCAACAGTTCGACAACGTACCCTTCAGAGGATTCTGCACCGAGCTAGGCATTCATCAGCGGTTCACCTCTATTAGTCACCTTCAGACCAACGGTGCGGCCGAGGTAACAAATTGCATTATCCTCCAAGGACTCAGAGCGCGACTGGATGACTTCAAAGGGAGGTGGGTGGAGGAACTTCCCAATGTGTTGCGGGCCTACCACACGATGCTGCGGCCTCCTACATGGGAGACCCCCTTCAGCCTTGTCTTCGGGTCCGAGGCTATCATCCCTATGAAGATTGGTGTCCCAAGCCCCCGGATGGACTCTTACGACGAGGAGGACAATTCGAACCAGCTCGAGCCAACCTCGACCTTATGGAGGAGGTACGTGACCGAGCACGACTCTGGATGGCCGCCTATCGACAGCAAACCGCCAGGTATTATAATGCTCATGTCCATCCTAGAACATTCTTGCTAGGGGACCTAGTCCTCAAACGGGCCGAAGTCTTGAACCAACGAAAGGAGGCATGTTGTCGCCAATTGGGAAGGACCCTATCGAGTCACCGAAGCCCTCTATCATGAAGCTTACCGAATCGAAGGACTAGATGAAAAGTTGTTCCCTCGGACTTGAAACTCTGACAACCTCCGTCGGTACTAACAGTAATTTATCCCTTCTATACATTAGGTGAATTTTTCATATTCTTTTAGACTCACCTGTCCCACATTTCATATTAATAAAAGAGTGTTCAAGTAACTCATCTTTTTAGCAAAGGCTCGAGGCTAGCTCGGCACTTCAAGCCCGATGTACCATTGGCACTCAAAAGCCCAAGGCCAGCTCGACACTTCAAGCCCGATGTACCATCGGTACTCAAAACCCCGAGGCCAGCTCCACACTTCAAGCCCGATGTACCATTAGCACTCAAAAGCTCGAGGCTAGCTCAGCACTTCAAAAGCCCGATGTACCATCGGCACTCAAAAGCCCGAGGCCAGCTCGGCACTTCAAGCCTGATGTACCATCAGCACTCAAAAGCCTGAGGCCAGCTCGACTCTTCAAAAGCCTAATGTACCATCGGCACTCAAAAGCCCGAGGCTAGCTCGGCACTTCAAGCCTGATGTACTATCGGCACTCAAAAGCCCGAGGCCAGCTCGACACTTTAAAAGCCCGATGTACCATTAGCACTCAAAAGCCCAAGGCTTGCTCGACACTTCAAACCCGATGTACCATCGGCACTCAAAATCCTGAGGCCAGCTCGGCACTTCAAGCCCGATGTACCATCGGCACTCAAAAGCTCGAGACCAGCTCGACACTTCAAAAGCCCGATGCACCATCGACACTCAAAAGCCTGAGGCCAGCTTGGCACTTCAAGCCCAATGTACCATCGGTACTCAAAAGCTCGAGGCCAGCTCGGCACTTCAAAATCCCAATGTACCATCGATACTCAAAAGCTTGAGTACAGCTCGACACTTCAAGCCCGATGTACAATCGGCACTCAAAAGCCCAAGACCAGCTCGGCACTTCAAGCCCGATGTACCATCGGCACTCAAAAAGCTTAAGGTCAGCTCGACACTATAAGCCCGATGTACCATTGGCACTCAAAAGACCGAGACCAGCTTGGCACTTCAAAAGCCCAATGTACCATCGACACTCAAAAGCTCAAGGCTAGCTCGGCACTTCAAAATCCCGATGTGCCATGGATACTCAAAAGCCCGAGGCCAGCTCGGCACTTCAAGCCCGATGTATGATCGGCACTCAAAAGCCTGAGGCTAACTTGGCACTTCAAGCCCAATGTACGATCGGCACTCAAAAGCCTGAGGCCAACTTGGCACTTCAAGCCCGATGTACCATCGGCACTCAAAAGCCCGAGGCTAGCTCGGCACTTCAAAAGCCTGATGTACCATCGGCACTCAAAAGCCTGAGGCCAGCTCGGCACTTCAAGCCCGATGTACCATTGGCACTCAAAAGCCCAAGGCCAGCTCAACACTTCAAGCCCGATGTACCATTGGTACTCAAAAGCCGGAGGCCAGTTCGGCACTTCAAAAGCCTAATGTACCATCGGCACTCAGAAGCCCAAGTTCAACTCGACACTTCAAGCCCGATGTACCATCGACACTTCAAGCTCCCCGGCCGGCCCGACTCGGCCTCGGCGTCTCCAGTCCCGCCGAGTCGGCCAAGGTCATCCCCGACCGGTCTGACCTGGCCCCGGCATCTCCAGTCCCGCCGAGTCGGCCAAGGCCATCCCCGGCCGGTCCGACCCGGCCCCGATGTCTCCAGTGCCGCCGAGTCGGCCAAGGCCGTCCCCGGCCGATCCGACCTGGCCCCGGCATCTCCAGTGCTGCCGGGTCAACCAAGGCCATCCCCGGCCGGCCCGACTCGGCCCCGGCGCCTCCAATCCCGCTGAGTCGGCCAAGGCCATCCCCGGCCGGCCCGACTCGGCCCTGTCATCTCCAAGTCCATCGATTCAGCCCCGCCCCGGCACTGCCTTGCTGGTTGGACGGGCCCCGGCCATCTCAGGTCGATCCAGCTCAGCCCTGACAAGACGGGACCCCCCGGTTCCCGCCATATCAGCCCCAGCGTTCAAAAACCACCTCTCTGATGTGGGCCGCCCGACAACGTCAGACGCGCGACGTGCGCCGCCCAACAGCCCAGCTGCTAATGGGACGTAACCCACCAACCAGCCCAGATTCACGCAATGGCTCAGCAGACCTTCTGACTTCACGAAAACCCACGTGATGGTGCCAGCGTCAACCCTTATAAAAGGGTAAATTACGTCGAGAATAAGGTAACAGACATTTTTACGCACTTGATGCCCTAGTTCTCAAGGGAACTACCCGATCCCTCTGAGACCTCTCCCTCCTCAAGGGCTCTCTCGAGCTCCTTCTCTACTATGACCTCTGTCACTAACTTGGGTGTCGGAGGGTCCCACCGGAGAACCCTCTCCTTGGGACTTCTTTGCAGGCGACCCGGTGAAGAAGAAGAGCCTCCGTTCCCGACGTCCAGGAGGAGTGATCGAGCGTCATCAGATTGGCGCGTCAGGAAGGGGGGTGCATAAGAAAAAGTAGCAAACGTCTTTCCTGAGCTACATCTTTCATCCCCTCTCTTCTCCTAGAAGCCATGGTGGTGACACGAGCCCAGGACTCCTCCGTCAGCTGCCCGGTGGGGCTTCCCCCGCCAACTAGATAGCAGGAGGCCAATCCCCCTGCTACCAGCCCTCCGATTGCCAGCCTGCCGCCGGACGCCGCCCTCCAAACAGCGGAGCGGCTGGCAACCCTCTCCCAGTAAGTTCATAATCTCACTGCCATGGTCCACGGACTCCAGGAGCAACAGTCTGTGGCCACCCAGCACCAGGTTGCTCCCCCCGCCAGCCAGCAGTCAGCGAGGGGAGGCTCCCCCCGCGGGGGACCAGCCGACGTCAAGCTTCTCCCAGGAAGCCTCGCCGCGAGCCCTCCAAGCGGCCACAGTCCCATGGCCACGGCCCCAGCGAGCTTCCTCCCAAGCCACATCATCATGAGGAACCCAGGCGGAGGTCCCGACTTCCGTCTCCATATTCTGCTTCCCCTTCTTCTTCTTCCTCCGAGCCATCCCGAAGGGCTCCGACGATCAACCGCCAGGCAGAGGAACGCCTGGATGAGTACAACCGGCGCCTCGACGAGCTCGCCAGGAAGATAAACAACCAGCCGGAGGAAGAGTTTGACACTCGTCCTCCTTACACCTGCCGCATACTAGAGGAACCGGTTCCCTCCAGGTTCCGCTTCCCCCAGGTGGACCCGTACGATGGTACGACCGACCCTCTTGACCACCTCGAGAGCTACAAGGCCATGATACAAGTCCAGGGCGCCTCAGACGCCCTTCTCTGCAAGGCCTTCCCTGCAACCCTGCGGAAGGCTGCCCGTGCGTGGCATTCACGCCTGTCCCCCCATAGCATAGACTCCTTCCGGGAGCTGGAGAGGGCATTCCTGGCCCACTTTGACGCCTGCCGCCGGATCCCAAGGGTGGCGAATAGCCTCTTCTCCGTCCTCCAGAAGGAAGGAGAGTCCTTGCGGGACTTTGTGTCCCGATTCAAAACCGCCGCCCTCGAGGTCTATCATCTCGATGATGCGGTGGCCACCCTGGCGCTGAAGCGGGGACTCCTTCCGTCCCGCTTCACCTTCTCCCTGGACAAGAAGCCCCCGAGCTCTTACTCTGACCTCCTCCTCTGGGCCCAGAAGTACATCCAGGCAGATGAAGCCGACCTCACTCGTCGGGAGTCTTCGAAGGGCTCCAGCCACAAATTCGCTCGCCCTGAGCCAAGCGGACCCCTCGACATCGCCGATCCGACCCACCACGCTGGTCCGATGACAGGCGCCGAAGCCCTGTCCCCGACGAGGGTAAGCTCACTCCTCTCCTTGCCCCTCGATCTCACATCCTGATGGAGATCGAGGGCGAGCCCTACCTTCAACGTCCTCCCCCCATGAAGAAGGGTGTATCCCGTGACAGAAGCCGCTACTGTCGATTCCACCGGGACTACGGCCACGACACCGACAGCTGCTATAGTTTGAAATGGGCCATCGAGGAGCTCATCCAATGGGGCTACCTCGGCAAGTACGTGCAGAAGACGCCACAGCCACTGCCGGCCATCATGGGGCCTCCACCAGCTCAAGCCGCCGTCGACAACACCCCCACGGAGCGGACTGTCGGGATGGTGTCCTGGGCTCAGCCTCTGCGCCCAAGCGGCAGAGGGGGGAGGATGCTCCAAATAATGTAATGCCCCAGGGGGAGACGTCTGTAATGGAGAATGTAAACAATGAAGGCATAGTCGTCGCTATGACGATCGCCAAGCACCCTGTAAAAAGGATTTTAGTTGATAGTGGCAGCTCAGCTGACATCCTTACTTACGATGCCTTTGTTCGGATGGGTTTATCTGTTGACTCCCTTCAGCCCATGGTGACCCCGCTAGTCGGATTCACCGGAGATTCTGTGAGGGTCGAGGGCGAAATATCCTTGCCCGTGACGGCCGAAACCCCGCCATGCCAAAGCACCGTGATCATGAAATTCTTAGTCGTGAGGGTCCCTTTGGCATACAATGCCATTCTTGGGCGTCCCGGCCTCAATCTTTTGGATGCAGTTATCTCTACCTGACGTCTACTGGTGCAGTTCCCCACCAGCGAGGGAGTTGGAGAAATGCGCGGGGAGATAAGCCCGGTCTTACCTTGCTATCATGCGGCGTCGAGCCCTCTGGAGGCCGACCCGGCCCTGGAGGCGTCTGACCCTAGAGATTCCGCCAAAGGAGGGGAGCCCGCCGAGCACCTCCTGACTTTCCCTCTCGGCGATGACCCAACAAGGACCGTCCGTGTGGGCGGACTCCTTCCCTTGGAGGACCGGGAGCGCCTCTTAGCTTTCCTGCGGGCTAACTCGGACGTATTCGCCTGGTCAGCGTCCGACATGCCCGGCATCCCTCCGGAAGTCATCACCCATAAGCTTAACATCGACCCGCGCCACCGTCCAATCCGTCAAAAGAAGAGCAGCTTTGCCCCCGACTGACAAAGGGCGATTGATGAAGAAGTCAACAAGCTGATCAGCGCCGGCCACATCCGGGAGGCGCACTACCCGAGCTGGCTGGCCAACGTAGTCATGGTGCGCAAGGCAAACGAGAGCTGGAGGATATGTATAGACTTCACTGACCTCAACAAGGCGTGCCCAAAAGACAGCTTCCCCTTGCCAAGAATTGACCAGCTGGTCGATTCCACCTCTGGTCACGAGCTTCTCAGCTTCATGGACGCCTTCTCTGGATATAATCAGATAAGGATGGACCCTAGCAACGAGGAGCACACCTCCTTCGTGACAGAGAAAGGCATTTACTGTTACAAGGTGATGCCTTTCGGCCTCAAGAATGCGGGAGCGACCTATCAACGGCTGATGAACAAGGTATTCCAGGACCAGCTCGGCTGGAACATGGAAGTCTATGTGGACGACATGCTGACGAAGAGCACCCATGCTGCCAACCACATCTCTGACCCGGAAGAAACTTTTAATAACCTTCGTCGCTTCCAAGTCAAGCTGAACCCTAAGAAGTGTGCTTTTGGGGTCACGGCAGGTAAATTTCTGGGCTTTATGGTGACCCAGTGCGGAATCGAGGCGAACCCAGAGAAGATCAACGCCATACTTGACATGAGGCCGCCATCCAACAAGAAGGAAGTACAATGGCTAACGGGAAGGATAGCGGCGCTGAGTCATTTCCTCTCTAGATCGGCAGAGAGGTGCTTGCCTTTCTTCAAGGCCCTGCGGAAGGTGAACGGTTTCACGTGGACGGATGACTGCTAGGAAGCTTTCGATGGCTTAAAGGCATTCCTGTCCTCCCCACCGCTCCTCTCCAAGCTGGGAAACGGGGAGAGTCTTTTCCTTTACTTAGCCGCCTCCTCAGAAGCCGTCAGCTCAGTCCTAGTGCGCTTTGACGCTGACGGAACCCAAAGGCCAGTCTACTACGTGAGCAAGGTTCTGCACGATGCCGAGGTCAGGTATTCCAAAACAGAGAAAGTCATTTTTGCCTTGATAGTTTCGCCCAGCGTCTTCGCCCGTATTTCTAAGCCCATCCTATCGTGGTGCTCACGGACCAACCTCTCCGAGCCATCCTGGCCCATCCGAATACTTCGGGTTGACTCGCCAAATGGGCCATTAAGCTGGGGGAATTCGACATCTCTTTCCAAGCACGACCGGCCTTGAAGTCCTAGGTCCTGGCCGACTTCCTGGTCGAGTGCACCTGGGCGGAGGAAGATCTCAAGGAGGTCCCTGGGGAGCAGCCCAAGCCCGAGCTGAGAGATGATGGAAAGACTTGGATCCTCCACGTGGACGGTGCATCAAATTCTCAAGGGAGTGGCGCCGGCCTCATTCTTGCCGGGCCGGAAGGAGAAGGAACCGAGTGCGCCCTGAGATTTCTTTTTGAAGCCACCAACAACCAGGCAGAGTACGAAGCCCTTCTGGCCGGGTTAAGATTAGCCCAGGAGGTTGGAGCAAAGCACCTCAGAGCCTACACGGACTCGCAACTCGTCTCCGGGCAAATCAACGGAGAGTATGAGGCACGCGACCCCGTTATGGCGCAATATCTGAAAAAGGTTCAACTCTTGACCTCCTCACTGCCTTACTTCAGCATCGGTTACATCCCCCGGAGCGTAAACGCAAAGGCCGACGTCCTCTCTCGACTGGCTATCTCCGCCGACGGCCTGACAAGGGACGCCTACATCAAATATCTAGAAAGGCCTAGTATAGAGGGCGGGGAAGAAGTCCTCCCGCTCACCCCAGAACCTACATGGATGGACGCCTATGTCTGCTACCTCACCGACGGCATCCTCCCTGACGATCACAACGAAGCCAGATTGCTCAAGTGGAGAGCCTCCAAGTTCATACTCCTCGACGGGCGCCTATACAGAAGGTCATTCTCCTACCCGTTGCTTAAGTGCGTAGGCCCCGCCGACACCGACTACATCCTCAGAGAAATCCATGAGGGCATTTGCGGGAATCATCTGGGGGGCAGATCCTTGGCCCAGAAGGCTCTCCGTCAGGGGTACTTCTGGCTCACTATGAAGGAGGACGCGGCCAAGCTAGTTCAAAGGTGTGACGGCTGCCAGCGCCACGCGTACATCCAGCGTCAGCCGCCTGCCCCGCTGATGTCGTTGGGCAGTTCAGAGGCACCTTGATTTTCAGCTGATGGAGGGTGCCCGGAAGCTCAAGGTCGATGCCTGGTTCGGCTCCTGCAAGACTACTACCGCCATCCGCACCGCCATCAGCCACGTCCAGAACCTGGAAAAAGTTTAAAATTTAAAAAATTAAAAATAAAGGGATGCGAGCAAATGCTCGCGTGGGTTGTTCTGCCACCGCTCGTGGGAGCGGGAGCGCGAGCGTTCCGTGAGAACGCTCGCAAGAACAACAGACAAAATACTTTAATATAAAAAGGAGTAGAAGTGCAGCCTGCATTTAACTCGGAGTAGAAGAACAGCCTGCATTTAACTCTCTTTAAAAATCTTTTGGCAAGAATAAAGTAGTCGAAAGAGAAAAAGAGTTGGAGGACTCTTCTTTGACTGCATTGAAGTCATGTGACGTTGGCTTCCAAAGAAATGAAAAGAGAGAAGGCATATCTCTTAACCTTTTATTATCGTGCTCGTGGTGAGAGGTTTGGGTTGAGCCGACGTTGTACATTAAAAACAGATCGTCAATAACATGCACGAAGGAGCGAAAACTGATTCTTAGCTAAAAATTTAATCTAAAAATTTAAATATATAATTCCATTCGTAATAGAATTAAATCTAAATTTTAAATTTAGACTTAAAAGAATTCCAAATTTAAACTCAAAACTAATTTCAGCAAAAAATTCAAAAGCCTAAGGGACTAAGGATTCGACTGTCAACACAAGTTCGCACAGACCCTAGTCAGATTGCAGGGAGGACTATGGACACCTGCGATCGAACCTAAGGATCCGGGTCGGCACACCATCACAACAAGACAAGGCAACTATAACAGCTACGTGGCATCACATACTTAGAACAAAAACTTCCTCCTTTTCATTAATGATTTGAGGGATTACAGAAGGCCGACTCATGGTCGGTTACAAGCAAAAAAGAAAAGAAAATACAAAGAAAAAGTCTAGGCGTCTACCGTTCGATCGGCCCCGGTTAGTCGTCGGCTTCGTCCCTGTCCGACTCCATGTCATTCGGGTCTGCAGGTTGGATGGCGCCGAGGTCGTCGATCCCGAAGACTTTGGCGACCTTCTCCTTGCAGCGCTCGAAGCCTTGGGCATAGGCATCAAGACTGGGCTCGATCATCTCCTGCTCGAATGCCGAGGAGCCTCTGGACTGCCCAATGACATTCTGAGCCCGGGCCTCGACGTCCCGAACCCGGCCCTCGGCTTCCTCGACCCGGGCTTTGGCGCCCGGAGCCCGACTCTCGGCCTCCTCGACTCGGGCCTTGGTGTCCCGGACCCTAGTCTCAGCATCCCGAACTCGGGCCTCGTCATCGGCCTTTCTCTCTTTGGCCTCCTGGGCATCCGCCTCCGCCAGGGTGGCCCTCTCCTCGGCATCATGGGCGTTGGCCTCTGCCACCTTGGCCTGGTTCTCGGCATGCTCCAACTACTGGTTTAGCTTGTCTGCCCTTACTTCGGCCGACTCCAGTCTCATAGAGAACACTGCCAACTTGGCCTCGGCCGCCAAGCTCCGATTGAGCTCCATCGCCGCCTTCACCTCGGCCTCCTGAAACAGTGTCTCCCACTGCTGGCGATCGGCATTGGCCGCAAGCAGCTTATCGTCTGCCTCAATCTCCCGGGCATGGGCCTTGGCCAGCTTCCTGGCCAGTTCGCTACACCGGCCTCGGTACTTAGCCAACCGCTCTCGGGATTGCGCGACGGCATCATCGGTCCGGATCAGGGCATCTCGGAGCATGAGGACCTCATTGGCCGTCTGCAAAGGTCAGCGAGTTAGTCATAATTCAATCGATATTAACAATGAATGAGACAACATGAAAGGAGTTTACTTGGAGCACGGACACATACGTCGCGTCCAAGACTCGGGAGAGAGGCTCGCAATTGAGCTGCTCGGGGACTTTCAGCAGATGGATTCTCTTTAGCAAGTGCTCTGCTAGGCGCCTGCTATCCATCGTGGAGAACCTCGGTGGCTGGCATGGCTGCTTGCGGGGATCCTAACCCAACGGCGAGTGCTGGACTGTTGGCCCCGCCTCATCGCCGCTGTCCGATCCCTCTCCATCCCCGGCCTCCGACCTGGGAGGGGCTGGGTGTCCACCCTCGGCCCCTGGACCCGCTACCTCCGCTGGCTCGGTGGGAGCCGGAGGCTCGTCATCGGCGTCTAGGTCAGTGACCTTCACCGGCGCGGTGGGGGATGGAGGCCTGTCCGTAGACCATTTCGCCTGGGCCAGCTGGTCTCCGATTTTTGATCCCGCCTCGGCCATGGTGGGTACGCCTTCATTGGTCGATGCCTCGGCCCGAGCGCCCTCTCCGGGGGGGCCTCAGAAGTATAGGCCGGCTCGCCCTGGGCACTCTGCTAAGCCTTCTTGGCCGGCCTCATAACCTCGCCTGCGTCTTCCGCATTGCCGCCTTCAGTTTTTCAACGGGCACCTTCATCGCTGCATAGGAAATCGACAGTCAAAAAAAGAAAATTGAACAAAAAGAACGAGAAAGGCAAGATCTTGTGCTCACCCATTGCCAAGGCAAAACCGGCCTCATAAAGGTTACCCTCAGCCAACAACTCCCTGCCTGTAGGAGGGGACCTTGGAAGACGTCAGACGGTCGAACAACTTCCAGTCCCTCTCATCCACTGTGGAGTTTTTATTGGGGCCGACATCGGGACTCCCCCAACTCATCCTTAACCCCTCTACGTGGGCGAACAAAAATCGGGATTTCCATCCCTTGACCTTGGAGGGGAGCCTAAGGGGTAAGGTCCTACTGGGTCGGGAGGTAAAAATCAACCATCCGTCGTCATTATGGTGGCAGAGTTTATAGAAGGCTCGGAATAGGAAAATCCTGGCATCTGGGCCATGGAAGGAATATAGAACAACAAAGGAACAGATGATCTGAATCGAGTTCGGAGTCAACTGCGCCGGGACAAGTCCATACCTATCCAATAGGTTAAGGACAAATGGATGAAATGGAAGACGGAGTCCGCTCTTGAAGAACTCCACATACAGGGCTATCCGTCCAAGCCGATCGGAGGTCACCCTATTCTTGAGTCCAGGAGCAGACAGACGGATGTAACTTGGAACCCTATACCTAACCCTGAGGTCTTCTACCTCCTCAGGGGTCATGGTGAAGATCGTCCCCTCTGGCCCTTACAGATTAAAAACAGCAAGCGGAGGGG
Source organism: Calamus simplicifolius (assembly GCA_900491605.1). NCBI lineage: Eukaryota > Viridiplantae > Streptophyta > Magnoliopsida > Arecales > Arecaceae > Calamus > Calamus simplicifolius. The sequence continues at coordinate 96,497 of UESW01002955.1, read as the reverse complement.
GGACCAGACGGACTGTAGGTGGCGGAGCTACCCTAGATGGAGCCACCCTAGGTGGAGGCGCCCTGGGTGGGGACACTCGAGGTGGAGGCTGCATAGCCTCTACCGGGTGGTCACGGATGGTGACACCATCGACCGGCTGACGACGACGGTGCACTAGAGGGATCTCCTCCTCCTCCTCCTCCTTCGAGGATCGGGGATGACTTACAGCGGGCCTCTTGCCCTCTCTAATGGCACGACGATCTATGGACTCAAGAGGAAGAAAACAAAGAACCAGGGAGACAAAAAGGACTAACTTGGTGTTGTGATGAAAGAACGGAAGGTTCGAACTCTGAAAGCTCAAAGACTCTGGGAAGAGGATGACAAGAAGGATGACTATAGCATAAAGGATGCGCTTGAGCAGGCGAGATGGTTTTATATAGGATTTTTGAATCGTACCACCCGAGGCATTGCCACGTGGCCGTCCACGATTGAGGCCCGCGTCCAGTTGTCCACAGCTCCCCCTTTGCCCGAGATATGGTGCCTCAGTTCTGCACATGGAGTGAGATCCATGGCCAATGATGGGACATGGGGAGTGGTGGCCTAATGATGGCGCCCAACTTTTTCGTCCCTCGAGAGACACTCCCTCGACGTGCAGGAGATCGGCTCCACTTTTCGTGCTTTTCCTTAAATGCAGATGGACTTCGAAGTGACATCGCCTCAGGGAGGTGCCCCCCACCTCCAACGGTTAATGGCATGCTAAGCCGAAAATTATGACAAACTTTTTTGCTCCTTTCGCCCAAGAGCCAACGGACGCGTGTCCCCTCGAGCTCAGGAGCGAGGGGCATCTGATGTGGCTAGCAGCGCCACATGGGCATTAACAGCAGAACTAACTGACGGCGGGGGCCAGATGAAGCCTTCTCCAAAGCAGCCCTGCTCCTTGACAGCCCTATTTCTCCAAGGCGGCCCTTGGCGGCCCCATTTCTTCGAAGTGGCCCTCGGCGACCCCGCTTCTCCAAGGTGGCTCTCGGCGGCCCCATTTCTCCGAAGTGGCCCTCGGCGGCCCCATTTCTCCGAAGTGGCCCTCGGCGGCTTCACTTCTCCAATGCAGCCCTTGGCAGCCCCGCTTCTGCAAGGTGGCCCTAGATGGCCCTGCTTCTCCAAGGCGGCCCTTAGCGGCCCCGTTTCTTCAAAGTGGCCCTCGATGACCCCGCTTCTCCAAGGTGGCCCTCAGCGGCCCCATTTCTTCGAAGTGGCCTTCGGCGGCCCCGTTTCTCCAAGGCGGCCCTTGGCGGCCCCGCTCCTCAGCGGCCCTGCTTCTCCAAAGCGGCCCCACTCCTCGGTGGCCCTGCTTCTCCAAGGCGGCCTACGATGGCTCCGCTTCACCAAAGCAGCCCCGCTTCTCCAAGACGGCCCTCGGTAGCCCTGCTTCTCCAAAGCGGTCTCGCTCCTCCTGTTTCTCCGAAGTGGGGCAGCCTTGCTTCTCCAAGGCGGCCTTCTGCAGTCTCGCTTCTCCAAGGTGGCCCTCGACGACCTCGCTCCTCAGTGGCCTCGTTTCTTCAAGGCGGCCCTCGACGACCCTTTCTCAAGGCGGTTCGCACCCCGAATCAGCCTCAACGCCGACCATGACGCTGATCCCCACAGCAACCCCCAGATGATTTTCGATGCCTATATGACCCCCCACGTGAGCAAGCCGTACCTGATGGGACTAGGCCCACCTACCACCTATCCCACACGCCCATGGGACCAGGCCCACCTACAACCTATCCCATGCGCCCGATGGAACCAGACCCACTAACCTATATGTTCGACAAGACCAAGCCCACCAACCGTCTCTAAACTCACATAATCACCATGAGATTAGCAGACATTCTTCTTCATGGAACTCCACGTAGCTGATCCCTATACTAAAACTGAGGGTCCATAAAAGGGTAAGATGGATCCTATGCAAGGTAAGCCATTCTAAGAATATTCTGATTACACTCTTGGCACTCGAAGAACCTTCAAATTCTCTGAGCCTTTTTTTTTCGAGCTTTCTCAAGCTTACAACTGTGACTCCGGTCACTAACTTGCCCATCGATGGGTCCCCGCCGGAGCAACCTTCGGCTCTGGGACTTCTTGCAGGTCCGAGCTTTACCAACAACTTCACGGAGCCTTCTGACGGTCATCGTTGGTGATCAGACATCATCACAATCTAATCCAGATTATTTTGATTGCTTTCTTTTGATCTCCCAGGCTTGTAAAATTATAATCCCAATCTAATTTTGAGCCTAATCTTTGTAGTCTTCGATTGTAAGAGGATGGTGAAGAAGATGCCGAGCAAATAGGCTTCGAAGCAGGCAGTGAATTGATTGGCCTTGGGGTAGCGTCGATTTTGATGCATGAAGAACTGGTCTTCTAAGGATAGGCTTCTGCCCTCCACCTCCTTGTGCTTCCTCGGCCCTTTGCATCGGCCGAGGCGACAGAGGAGAAGAAAGATGAAGACGATACTATCGACGGATTCGATGGAGATCCCGGAGGGGGTCATGGTCCGGGTGAAGGCGAAGGTGATCGAGGTGGAGGGTCCCAGGGGGAAGCTGACCCACAACTTCAAGCACCTCAAACTCGATTTTCAGCTGATGGAGGGTGGCCGCAAGCTCAAGGTCGATGCCTGGTTCGGCTCTTGCAAGACTATTGCCGCCATCCCCACCGCCATCTGCCACATCCAGAACCTCATCACGGGGGTCCCCAAGGGCTACCGCTACAAGATGCATTTTGTCTATGCCCACTTCCCCATCAACGCCTCCATCACCAACAACAACACTGCCATCGAGATCCGCAACTTCCTCGACGAAAAAAAGGTATCATCTCCCTTGAAGCAGAACCGATTCGCATGCAAGTATTTTTTTTTTTTTTTAATGATTAATAATTGCAGTTGATTATTCTCCCAACGTAATAGCCTAAGAGGGATTCAGGAAAATTCACAGTAAATTCGCACGCGAAACAGTTCCTAAAAAAATAAGGAAGAAGGACCGCCGAGGCTAAGAAGCCTCAGAAGGGCTTGCTCTCCTATAATAAAGTTACTAGTAGATTAGAGGAGTGTACCTGGTCAGAGGGGAAGATCAAAGTGTTGAAGGGGTTGCTCTGCATGGCGGATGCGCCCTAGATGACCAAGCCTTGAGCCCATGGATTTGCGGCCAAGTATCTGCTGACCTGGATGATGATCATCTTGAATCTTGGATTCATGGCTACTGAGGGATCTACAAGATTACCATACAAGGGTTAAAGAATAATAGAGAAAATTTAAAATAGAGACAAAAAGACATGGAAGGAGTAGAGAAAAGGGGAAGCCAGCCAAGGGCTCTTGGGCGTCCACTATTGGAAGACAAAGGTGGCGGCCAGGGTTCTTTTGGAGACTTGGGATGTTGGCATGCGTAAGAGGAGGAAAACAAGAGCACCAGAGAACCAATTAATAAAAATCACAATAACTCAAAACTTGGATTGATTGATTAATAATAAAATATACATCATTCATACAAGAAGGTCTCTTTTATAGAGCAAGAGGCTTGGGGCCCAAGAAAATATAGATATGGAAAGAGAGAAAAGAAAAAAAGGTGCCCTAATCAAATTTGGCATGGAATCTGCAGCGTCCAGATGAGGAAGGTGATCTTCTAGATGCAATCAGCGGAAGCTGAATTTGGCATGAAATCTATGGCGTCCAGATGAGGCAGGTGATCTTCTAGATATGATTGAGATGCAATCAGTGGCAGCTTAATTTGGCATAAAATCTGCAGCATCCAGATGAGGAAGGTGATCTTCTAGATGCAATCAGCGACAGCTTAATTTGGCATGAAATAGGCATCGGCCAGATGAGAAAAATGATCATCCAGATCGAAAAGGTTGCTTGCTCTGCTAGGTGGCATGTGGGCTGCTTGAAGTAGGTGTGACATCAATTTGAATTTAGCAGCTGCTCTGTTTGACTGTGATGGCCTTGTCTTCTGCTCTAATACAGATGTCTCTCTTGTAAGCCGATGAACTTACTACAGGACTCACATTAAAATAAACTGAACTAGATAGGACTCAATTTAGAATAAAATGAAATGGACGGGACTCAAATAAACTAAACTTTATTTCTGAACTCAAGACTTGAATCATAACTAATCAGATATCCATAAAGGGTTAAGAATCCTCTACTTGATCCTGGTGCCCACACCAATTCTTTCGGGTGGGAAGAACTCGACCCCATCGGGTATGGGTCATTCTGGCTCTTGTATCTCTCTAGTAGGTCTAGGTCGAGGTATTGCAAATCCTCTCGAGTAATCCATGAATCGTTAGATTCAGGGCGACCCTGCCATCGGACCAGGTAGCGTTGATAATCGCGGTTCTGGGTCATAATGGCTTGATCGTCTAGGATACGCTCGATCCACTCTCCTCGCTCAGGTAAAATTGGTGGTGGACACTTTTGGATAGGTTTGCTCATGAAAGGAGGGTTAGGTCCAAAGTACTCACTAGGAATCACTACCGGTTCCCTATATTCTACTAGGTCTATAATATGAAGGTAGAGCTAATGTCCCAATCCGAGCGCAAATCTAGCACATAGGCATTGGGTCCTACCTTCTCTATTATTTTAAAGGGACCAGCTCCGTGAGCGTGAAGTTTCTTAACGGTACATGGTGGGAACCATTCAAGCCTAAGCCTAACCATGACATAATCCCCTACACCGAACTCTTTGGCTCTTCTTTGGGAGTTAGCCAGTCTTTTATAAGTTTCATTACTTAGATTTATTTTCTGGCTAATGTCCTTATGTAAGTCTTTGATATGCTGTGCAAATGCTTGTGCGGACTCTGAGACTCGTGTGTGGAGGGGTAAAGGAATTAGATCAAGTGGACGATTAGGCTTGCACCCATGGACTATCTCAAATGGACTCTTGCCCATGGACCTGTTCACTGAGCTATTGTAGGCGAACTCTGCACGAAGCAGTAATAAATCCCACGTCCCTAGGTGTTTGCCTACAAGGCACCTAAGAAGGTTTCTTAGACTACAGTTCACCACTTCAATTTGCCCATCCGTTTGGGGGTGAAAGGCCATGGAAAAATTAAGTTTGGTCCCTAACAGATGCCATAGCATTTTCCAAAGTAGCTGGTGAACCTAACATCCCTATCAGAAATAATGGTCTTAGGTAGGCCATGGAGCTTGACCATGCTGTCTAAGAAAAGTTGGCTACCCTAGACGCGTCAAAGGTTTGCGAACAAGGGATGAAATGAGCCATCTTAGAGAACCTATCGACCAATACAAAGATGGAGTCGTGCTTCTTCTGGGTTTTAGGTAATCCTAGAATGAAGTCCATACTGAGGTCTTGCCAAGGACGATCAAGCATTGGAAAAGGAGTATATAGATCAGTGTTCTGCTTCTGCTGTTTTACAATGACATAAGTTTGACATTGGGCTATTATCAGGGTAACAAGCCTTTTTAATTCTGGCCAGTAAAATTGGTTCTCTATCATTAGAATAGTCTTATTTCTTCCAAAATAATCATCTAATCCTCCAGCATGCATTTTCCAGACTAGGAATTCTCTAAGTGACGTCCTAGAGATACAAAGTCTATTGCCCCTAAAAAGGTAACCATCCTGGATGGTATAATCTCCATTGGTACTGGATGGCCCTAGCTGAAGAATCTTATAAACTTCACCAAAGTCATGACAGGTCTCATACTCATCTTTTATCAGGTCGAATCCTATAACTTCGGTGCTAACAGTACTCAACAATAAAGACTTACGGCTTAGGACGTCTGCTACCTTATTTTCTATACCGGCACGGTGTTTCAGGACAAAAGTGTATGCCTGAATGTATTTAACCCATTTGTCGTGCCTAGAATTTAGCTTCTTTTGGGAGTTTAGAAATAAGAGTGCCTCATGATCAAAAAATAAGACAAACTCCTGCGGTAGTAAGTAATGTCTCCAATACTTAAGGGCTTGTACTACCGCATAGAATTCCTTATCATAGGTGGAATATCTAAGTTTAGCTTCATTTAGTTTTTCACTAAAGAAAGCTATGGGGTGATTTTCTTGGCTTAACACTTCACCTATGCCTACTCCTGACGCGTCGCACGCAACCTCAAATACCTTAGAAAAGTCTGAAAGTCTAAGTATGGTTGCATGAGTTATCCTATCCTTAAGCTCTAGGAAGGCCTTATGTCACGCCCCAGACCCAAATATCGGGCTAGGGTGACAACCCGCCGCGTGCCGGGCACGCAAGGCGTCACAAAATTTTCACACTTAACATTATTATATATAACCAAGCCAAATACATCACTCAATACTAAAAATTTTGGGTTACAAACCCTTATACACCACAATAATAAAGTTTGGGCATCAAGCCCTACACATAAGTAATACTGGGGTTACAACAAAATAATGGGTCTTGTTTTATTTAATAGAAGATCCATCACCCCAACCATCCATCTTCAATCTCGTGGTTCTGACAAAACGTTGTAAGATTTTTATGAGCTTACACTCAATAAGTAAGCCACGTTATACAGTCAAATCATAGCATAACAATCTATAAGAACATAAATGATTTGCATGCTTAAACATTCCACAAATACTCAAACATGCAATGTAAGTAAACCCACTGTTTATACTCTCAATGGTAGCTGTAAATGTGACCCATGGCCCTGCAATATCTCAATAGTGTACCAACAAGCATCCCCCTACTGAAAGGGTCCAGATACCAGGGTCACGCCATATCATAATCCACCAGAACACATACTCTATATGTGTGATGCCACCTCGAACCAAGCAGAACACATCCTCTAGATGTGTGATGCCACCTCATAGTAACTCAGAACACATCCTCTAGATGCGTGATGCCATCTCGAACCCAAGCAGAACACATCCTCTAGACGTGTGAATGGCATAAACAAGCAGAACACATCCTCTAGACGTGTAGGTGGCATAAACAAGCAGAACACATCCTCTAGACGTGTAGGTGGCATAAATAAGCAGAACACATCCTCTAGATGTGTGTGTGGTATGACATGATAAAGAAGAACTGCGGCGACACATAACAGTACCTCACATCATGCACAAACATATCAATAACATCTCTATATTGCATAAATAGTGGATTATACTTACTGAACAATTGCATGTAATATATCACATCAATGTAATAATAACTGCATCTCTCATGCATAGCATCCACATATGAAATCATTCTCAATCATAGCACATAAACAACAATGTACTCATCTACTTACAATTTAGCCATAACAATTCTTCATGTCACAATATAATTTACAATTTAAATATTCATATAATGAATAAAATAATTTATTAAATACTGATAACTGGCTTACTTACCTCAGTACGTAATCCAACAGGTATATATATCAGCTAGTCAGATGTCTGAGCACCTACAGGATCATTTTACATAATTAATTTATTAGAAAATAATATTAAAATGACCCTTAGAATTTCTACCCAGACTAGTTCACGGGCCCAACTTTGGGCTTGAATATCTCCCACTATACACACCCAATTGGGGAAGTAAAAATACTCCAAGAAACTAGAATTCACCCAGATTATAGCCATATAAATATTTTGCTAATCCCGGCCCCTTACGGGGCCCAAAAACCAGCCCCAAATCTTATCGCTGCACGGCCCAAAAGGCCTTGAACCGGCCGGCCCAGCCGGCCCAATTCAGCCAAAACAACCCGATCTCCTGTTTCATCGAAACAAGGGATGGGTTCCATGTCGGCGGCCAGGGCCGCCGCCGGCCAAATTGAGGGTGGCCCGGCCGCCGGTGGCCGGGCCAGAGCCGGCCGCCGCCGCGGCCGGTCACCCATACCTCCCTTCTCTCTCAATTTCTCTCTCTCTCATGTTAATCGTCTGCATGGTTGTTTACTGTGCCGGCGTCATCTCCGGCTGATTAGGGGCAGTCCGGCCACCGTTGGCCGGACCAGAACCGGCCGCCGCCACGGCCAGCCACCTCCCCCCCTCCTATCTCATCAATTTCCCTCTCATCTCCCTATTTCTCTCCTTTTCTCTCTCACATCTGCGCGGCACGATGCTGTGCCGGCGGCACGGTCGGCCACCTTGGCCGGCCGAACCTCCACCAGACGCACGCCCGGCACCGGTGGAGGCGACAGGCCAAAGTTCAGGACCGGCGAGGCGGCGAGCACGCCGCTGGGCCCGAACCAACCAGCGTGGCTTTTGCCACCGTGCGAGAGAAGGGCCGATTGGCCCTCTCTCTTCTCTCTCTCTCTCTAGACCAGGGGATTACCTGATGGAAACGGATGCCAGGATGATGGAGGGAGTCCCCCTCCATCATATAAATAATCCCCTACACAACGCTTCAGTCCAGGGACTCGGAAACCCATCAGACACGCATAGACTCGGGAATCCAAGCGTCATACAGGGAACTTAAATGTCAGAATAACTCTAGGTGCCAAGTGACCCCAATTAAATACCGAGAGTTATCCTCCCCATAATTAATTTACTGGGGGTTTACACCTTATTAGCTGACTTAGTCCACTCAAAATTACCCTTCCTAATACAATCAGTGATGGGTGCGACGATGGTGCTAAATCCGCTAATGAATCTCCTGTAAAAGGTTGCTAGGCCATGGAAGCTGCGGACATCGTGGATGTTCATGGGTACCGGCCACTCTACGACCGACCTAACCTTTTCAGGATCCGCTGAAATACCTTTTGGGGTTATCACAAAACCTAGAAAGATAACCCTATGCGTCATAAAATCATACTTCTTAAGGTTTGCATATAGGCTATTCTCTCTAAGGGTCTGACAGATTAATCTAAGATGGTTAAGATGGTCCTCTTTGGTCTTGCTATAAATTAATATCATCAAAATAGACCACTAAGAATGTCACAGGGCTTTCACTGACTCTCAGCTTGTCTCCGGGCAAGTGGCTGGGGAATACGAAGCTCGAGATCTGGCCTTGTCCCATTACCTGAGTAAGGTCCAATCTCATGCCTCCCATTTTGCTTAATTCCATGTCAGTTACATTCCCAGAGGAGAGAATGCCAGAGCTGATGCACTGTCCCGTTTGACCACCTCGGCCGATGGGACCTTGGGGAGAACGTATATGGAGCATCTGGAGGTCCCAAGCATTGAAGCCATAGAAGAGGCCATGCCGGACGCATAGGAACCCTCTTGGATGGACACTTACATCCGATACCTTATCGATGGCGCCCTCCCCAAAGATCCAGTTGAGGCCAGGCTGCTCAAGTGACAAGCTCCTAAGTTTTTGATGATGGATAGGTGGCTCTACCAAAGGTCCTTCTCATACCCGGTCCTCAAGTGCGTCAGCCCACGGAAGCTAATTACATCCTACGGAAGATCCATAAGGGCATTTATGGGAGTCATCTAGGGGGCAGAGCACTGGCATATAAAGCCTGTGCCAAGGGTACTATTGGATGATGATGAAGGAGGATGCCGCTGAGTTAGTTTGAAAGTGCGACAGCTGGCAACGATATGCCAACATCCAGCGGCAGCCGTCCTCTCAGCTGAGCCCCCTGGCGGCCCCCTGGCCTTTTTCCTAGTGGGGGATGGATATCCTGGAACCATTTCCCCCAGCCTCTGGCCAGCGCAAATTTCTATTGGTGGCCATTGACCACTTCACCAAATGGATCAAAGCCGAGGCACTAACTAAGATCACCAAGGGCAAAGTGAGATCCTTTTTCTGGAAGTCTATAATCTGTTGATTCGGACTACCACATACCTTCATCCCCGACAATGGTCAATAGTTCGACAACGTACCCTTCAGAGGATTCTGCACCGAGCTAGGTATTCATCAGCGGTTCACCTCTATCAGTCACCCTCAGACCAACGGTGCGGCCGAGGTAACAAATTGCATTATCCTCCAAGGACTCAGAGCACGACTGGACGACTTCAAAGGGAGGTGGGTGGAGGAACTTCCCAATGTGTTGTGGGCCTACCACACGATGCCGCGGCCTCCTACACAGGAGACCCCCTTCAGCCTTGTCTTCGGGTCCGAGGCTGTCATCCCTATGAAGATTGGTGTCCCAAGCCCCTGGATAGAGTCTTACGACGAGGAGGACAATTTGAACCAGCTCGAGCCAACCTCGACCTTATGGAGGAGGTACGTGACCGAGCACGACTCTGGATGGCCGCCTATCGACAGCAAACCACCAAGTATTATAATGCTCATGTCCATCCTAGAACATTCTTGCCAGGGGACCTAGTCCTCAAACGGGCTGAAGTCTTGAACCAACGAAAGGAGGCATGTTGTCGCCAATTGGGAAGGACCCTATCGAGTCACCGAAGCCCTCCATCATTAAGCTTACCGAATCGAAGGACTAGATGAAAAGTTGTTCCCTTGGACTTGGAACTCTGACAACCTCCGTCGGTACTAACAGTAATGTATCCCTTCTATACATTAGGTAAATTTTTCATATTCTTTTAGACTCACCTGTCCCACATTTCATATTAATAAAAGAGTGTTCAAGTAACCCATCTTTTCAGCAAAGGCTCGAGGCTAGCTCAGCACTTCAAGCCCGATGTACCATTGGCACTCAAAAGCCCAAGGCCAGCTCGGCACTTCAAGCCCGATGTACCATCGGTACTCAAAACCCCAAGGCCAGCTCGACACTTCAAGCCCGATGTACCATCAGCACTAAAAAGCTCGAGGCTAGCTTGGCACTTCAAAAGCCCAATGTACCATCGGCACTCAAAAGCCTGAGGCTAGCTCGGCACTTCAAGCCTGATGTACCATCAGCACTCAAAAGCCTGAGGCCAGCTCGACTCTTCAAAAGCCTAATGTACCATCGGCACTCAAAAGCCCGAGGCCAGCTCGGTACTTCAAGTCCGATGTACTATCGGTACTCAAAAGCCCGAGGCCAGCTCGGCACTCTAAAAGCCCGATGTACCATTAGCACTCAAAAGCCCAAGGCTAGCTCGGCACTTCAAACCCGATGTACCATCGGCACTCAAAATCCTGAGGCCAGCTCGGCACTTCAAGCCCGATGTACCATCAGCACTCAAAAGCTCGAGACCAGCTCGACACTTCAAAAGCCCGATGCACCATCGACACACAAAAGCCTGAGGCCAGCTTGGCACTTCAAGCCCAATGTACCATCGATACTCAAAAGCTCGAGGCCAGCTCAGCACTTCAAAAGCCCAATGTACCATCGATACTCAAAAGCTTGAGTACAGCTCGGCACTTCAAGCCCGATGTACAATCGGCACTTAAAAGCCCGAGACCAGCTCGGCACTTCAAGCCTGATGTACCATCGGCACTCAAAAGCTTAAGGCCAGCTCGGCACTTCAAGCCCGATGTACCATTGGCACTCAAAAGATCGAGACCAGCTTGGCACTTCAAAAGCCCGATGTACCATCGACACTCAAAAGCTCGAGGCTAGCTCGGCACTTCAAAATCCCGATGTGCCATGGATACTCAAAAGCCCGAGGCCAGCTCGGCACTTCAAGCCCGATGTATGATCGGCACTCAAAAGCCTGAGGCCAACTTGGCACTTCAAGCCCGATGTACGATCGGCACTTAAAAGTCTGAGGCCAACTTGGCACTTCAAGCCCGATGTACCATCGGTACTCAAAAGCCCGAGGCCAGCTCGGCACTTCAAAAGCCTGATGTACATCGGCACTCAAAAGCCCGAGGCCAGCTCAGCACTTCAAGCCCGATGTACCATTGGCACTCAAAAGCCCAAGGCAGCTCGGCACTTCAAGCCCGATGTACCATTGGTACTCAAAAGCCGGAGGCCAATTCGGCACTTCAAAAGCCTAATGTACCATCGGCACTCAGAAGCCCAAGTTCAGCTCGATACTTCAAGCCTGATGTACCATCGGCACTCAAAAGCCTGAGGCCAGCTCGGCACTTCAAAAGCCCGATGTACCATCGGCACTAAAAAGCCCAAGGCTAGCTCAACATTTCAAGCCCGATGTACCATCGACACTCAAATGCTCGAGACCAGCTCGGCACTTCAAGCCCGATGTACCATCGGCACTCAAAAGCCCGAGGCTAGCTCGGCACTTCAAGCCCGATGTACCATCGGCCCTCAAAAGCCCGAGGCCAGCTTGATACTTCATGCTCGATGTACCATCAGCACTTAAAGCTCAAGGCTAGCTCGGCACTTTGAGCTCAATGTACCAATGGTACTCAAAAGCCCGAGGCCAGCTCGGCACTTCAAGCCCGATGCAACATCGGCACCACCAGATCGAGGCCCGCTTTGGAGTTCCGACGGCAGCTCGGCGCTGTAGGCTCCCTACGAGGCTTGCACCATGCATCGACCTCGGGTTTGCTAAGGGGAGCTTCAAGTCGAACCTTGGCACTCACAATAGGGTCCAATCCTATATAGCAACTAAGTCATGGATTTGCTCATGGTAAGCAGAGAGACACCACACCCCCCCCAGTGCTGACGCAGCCCCTAAGGGTCCTATGGCGACGAGCTGAGAGGGAAGTTACTACACTAGCTAATGAAAGCAGATTTCAAAAAGAATTTTTCATTACTTTAAAGTGTCTACAAAATGCCGGCCAAGTCAGACTTTAGTACAGAAGGAAAGAAGATACAAGGGGTCAGGGGTCGATTGCGGCAGGCTCACCCTCGGACGGTGCCCCCTCGGACACCTCATCCGGCTCTATCTCTATGGCACCGGGAGGCCCAAGACCCTGGCCACCATCTCCTAATAGTCCTTGAACCCCTGTCGATAGATGTCCGCGGAGGCTTTGGCTAGCTCACCCGCGAAGCTAGCAGACTTGCGGAAGTTGTCCACAGCTTCCGCAGACCTCTTCTCGGCCTCGATTGCCTTCTCCTCGGCAATGGCCACCCTCTCCTCAGCGGTGGCTGCCGCGGCTTGTGCCTCATGCGCCTTGGCTTCCCCCTCCGCAGCACGAGAATCCAACCTCTTTGCTGCCTCTTCAGCCTTCTCTGCCCTCTCCTTGGCCGCCTTTATTCCAGTGGCAAGGGCGTTGATACGGAAGTCCTGGGCAGTCACGGCCCCATGGCCTCCCCTAATTGGTCCAAAGCCGCCCAAGCGCGCTCAGTCTCGGCTTCCGCCCAGCATTCGGCCACCTCCCTAGCCTCTTTTGCCCTCTCGGCCCAGGCTCGAGCCTCGGTAGCCTCCCACTGATCCTCGCGAAGAACGGTATGTCCTTTGTTGATGACCTCCCGTGTGACCACCAAGGAGTTCGCTGACTGCATCAAAAAGTAAGTTAGTACAAAAGCTAATGGGATACAAGAAAAAAAAACTACTAAGTCATGCAGGACACTTACCCGGACAAGAGCCATGAAGGCCTCCCTGAAAAAGGCTGAGGCCCCAAACTGGCTACTCTCCTCCTGGAACTCGGGGAGGATGATTTGGGAGATAAGCCACTCCACCCTTTGCCCATGATTCATCGTGGAGGGCCGAGAAGGGATTGCCCCGGCCTTGCCTCCCTCGGCGGCCTCGGCTGGCTTGGGCGCAATGTGTGTTGGGCTAGGAACCGCTGGCACTTCCTTTATGGGTGGCCCCGCCACTGCCAGGGGGCCCTCACCCGGGCTTGACTCCACCTTCGGTCGGGTTGGCTCAACAGCTGGGATGGCGGGCTCCGCTGCTGCAGCCCCCTCTCTCCCTCTGGGGGGGTGTCGGCCATGAGGTTGATGGAAGGGCCGACCGCTGACTCTCTATGCTCCTAGGGTGGAGAGGACGTGCCGAAGGTTGGCTCGGGGCCGGGGTCCACTGCCTCCTGCTTGGCCCATCGGTACCCTCGAGAGCCCTCTTCCTCTTTGCTACGGCCTTCCTAATAATATGAATAGGGATCTTCATCACTACAAGTTACCAGTTGGAGTTAGCAAAAAAAAAAGGGAGAAAAGAAGAAAAGCAGAAACAGGCTAAGGGTCGGGTCTGTAGCCGCTCACTGCTCCAGGAGGCAATGCCCGAGAGTCGAAGCTTGTCTTCCGACAGAAGTTGGTTGCACCAAGGGATCTCGGTCGTCAGGAGTTGCCCAAGTGCCTCCCTGTCCCTCGGGATCACTGATGAGTCTTTATTTGGCCTCAGGTCCAGATCCCCCTACCTCGGCTTCACTCCCTCGAGGTCAGCAAAAAAGAATCGGGACTTCTATCCCTTGACGGAAGAAGGAAGGTAAAGTTTTAGGACTCGTCCGGGATGGGGCTGAAACAACCACCAACTCGACTGTTGCCGGAGGGTGTAGAAGCAGCGGAAGAGGGAGAGTCTAGGCTCAATACCATGGAAGTGACAAAGTACAATGAAACCGCAGATGGTCCAAATGAAGTTCGGGACCAACTGGGCAGGGGTCAGGGAGTACTAGTCGAGGAGATTGAGGAAAAAAGGGTGATAGGGTAAGCGGAGACCTATCCTGAGGGAGACCTCATAGATAGCAATCCTACCGAATCGGGAGGAAACTACTATATCATCAGGGATCAGTAGGAACAGCCCTATGTCACTAGGGATCTGGTAACGGGCCCGGATGTTAGCCAGGTCCTGGCTCGTTACCATGGAGGCGATCCCCGCCGGGGATTCTACCCCCACCCTCGAAGAGGTACCGGCGGCTCCTAGTAGGAGCCCGATCGGCGACTCGCCGTTGAGCTTAAGGCACGTGGTCCTCGAAGGGGGAGGAGGAGGACCACGAGGGAGCAGGAGATGGAGAGGTGCGAAGCCTTAAGGAGGAAATCTGATCCTCGGGATCAGCAGAGGAAAACCATGATGGAGAAGAGGCCATGAGAGCTAAAGTGGGGCTAGGACAATCAAAGAACTGACCTGGATCAAAAAAGGAGGCAGCAAGGACAGGTTCTCAGGAGGAGGACACAGTCGGGAGAGCTGGAGGAGGAAGACGATCTCAGAGCAAAGTGACAAGACTCGAGGCTTTCCCCCTCGACTTATCAGTTTCAAATCATCCCGCCTTACCTAATCGGCCACGCAACTCCTGCTATAGGAAAGATCGCCTTGGCAAGTGCTCGACAAGTGAGACACTCCGCCTTCGGCTAATAGCAAGGCATCGATAGCGCCAGCACCATGATGGCAATGATGGCGGTTGCTTTTTGGGGCTTCCGAGAGGACACTCTCGCTTTGAGTTGCAGATCTCCATAGATTTGATGGTTAGCAGAGGCGGTGATGTTTCGATGCCCAGGTCACCCGCACTAAGGCATCACCGCACCCAGAGACACGTGCCCTTCGACAATTGGCGGCACGGTAGGATCAGCCACTGGGGAACTTACACCCCTTTTGTTGACCCAGTTATTGATTTTGATAATTAATAAAGATATAAGTATATTCATTTTGTTACTAATAGATTTAACAAGTGTTACAAGGCGTAAAAATGTTTGATCAATCAAAAAGGACAAAGAAACATGTTTTGAATCAAGATTGAAAAAGAAATTTCAAAGTTCAGAGCCTGGAGTCGACACCTAAATGGCTAGGAACCGACCCCAAGGCATATTAGAAAGTTTCTGGGATTTTGGCATGGTCCGGAGTCGACACCCAAGGTTTCAGAGCCGACTCCAACCTGAGATACAGAGAAGTGCATTCTGTTTCAGTTTTCGAAGCCGACACCTAGAATTCGGGAGCCGACACCTGATATTTCGGGAGCCGACACCTGAGTTTCCGGAGCCGACTCTAACCTGAGAACATAGAACATGTTTTATGGACTATTTTGGAGCCAACACTTACAGTTTTTCCGAAGCCGACTCCTAAAAGCACCGAGCCGACACTTACCTTTTTTGGAGCCGACTCCCCAATAACTTTTTCTTTACTATTTTTGAACATCCGATTTGGAGCCGACACCTGAAAAGTTAGAGCCGACTCCAACCTGTCAGGAACGGATTTTTTATCTGTCAGAAAGCACTTCAATGGTAAGATTTCTTTTCACCTAACTTCTAACGGCTATTTTCTTTGTGTGTAGAAGAATCCAAACATCTCCAACGGCTAGTTTTCCCACCTAAATCCTGGATTAAGGGATCTATAAAAAGGGGACCATCCGTTTGAAAATGGGATGGAAAATTGAGAGAAAATAGATTGAAAAATCCGAGAAGTCTTGAGCAAGAAATCAAAAAGGAAAGAGTCAAAGTTCAAATCTATCAACTCCAGAAAAGCTCAAAGAGATATCCAAGGCATTCAAGTTCAAATCAAAGGATTTTCCAAGTGAAGAGATAGAAAGCAAAAGTCATGATTTTCCCATCTTCTCAATTGCGAGTTTTTAAAGAATCTGAGCTGAGGCACTGATTCAACCTTTCAAAGAAGAGAGGAAAAGAAGAAAAGAAGAAAAGCGCACATTCAAAGATCTTCAAACAGGCTTTTCTAATCCTTGTTTAGTTTATTGTTTATTTGCTCATTTGAGGAGCCTTCTTGTATCTTAAACTATATTCTCATTTACTGTTTACTTGTTCAATTAAGGGATTGAATTAGTTGAGGTAGTTTACCTCGGAGACAAGCTAAAGATAGCTTGTGATTTGGATTTTGTGCTGGTGAGCCTGAAAAATCAGCTGGGTCCGTTGTAATCCCAGGGGAAACAATAAGTTTTGAGTTGTGAGCTTGTAAAACAACTCGGCTGTAATCAAGTAGATTATAGTATGGACCCAAGTGGTACTTGTGAGTGGACGTAGGTGTTGGATACACCGAACCACTATAAAATCCTTATGTTTGCCGTGTTTTGACTCTCTCACTCTATCTCTTGATCTGTGCTTAATATTCATCATGCACTTAATCTTATCTATTCCAAAGCACATAGATTTTCAAAAGGCTAAAATTTTAGAACCCAATTCACCCCCCCCTCTTGGGTTGCCATCTAAGCCAACAATTGGTATCAGAGCAAGTGTTCATTTGAATTTGGTCTAACGATCAAGAGCAAAAGATCCAAATGGCAGCTCAAGCTAGTTCATCTTATTTAGAAGGTCAATCCACTAATCGACCTCCTTTATTTAATGGAACTAATTATAGTTATTGAAAAGCTAGGATGAAGATTTTTATTCAAACACTTGACTATGACCTATGGAGAATCATAGTTAATGGTCCACACACACCCACAATTAGAGTAGACAACATGGTGATTCCTAAATCGGAAACGGAATGGGATGAACATGATAAGAAGTTGGCTTAGCTCAATACTAAAGCCATGAATG
>UESW01002955.1:0-76699 GCA_900491605.1 Calamus simplicifolius | reverse complement strand
GTGAATTCGAAATGAGCATGATGGGAGAACTCAACTTCTTCCTAGGACTTCAAATCAAGCAAAGCAAAGAGAGGGATTTTCATCAACCAAACAAAATACACAAAGGAAATTCTCAAGAAGTTTGGAATGGAATCAATCAAACCCCTTGGAACACCTATGAGTCCTTCATGCAAATTAGACAAAGATGAAGATGGTAAGAAAGTAGATCAAAAATACTATAGAGGTATGATCGGATCTCTACTTTACTTAACTGCAAGTAGACCAGATATCATGTTTGCTGTTTGTCTATGTGCTAGATTTCAATCAGAACCTAAAGAATCTCACTTAATTGCAGTGAAAAGAATCTTAAGATATCTAAGTGGAACTAAAAATGTAGGATTATGGTATTCTAGAGACTCAACACTAAACTTGATTGCATATTCTGACTCTGACTATGCTGGATGTAAACTAGATAGAAAAAGTACAAGTGGTGCATGTCAATTCTTAGGAAGTAACTTAATCTCTTGGTTTAGCAAAAAGCAAAATTCGGTTGCATTATCAACTGCTGAAGCAGAATATGTTGCAGCTGGAAGTTGCTGTGCTCAAATCCTTTGGATTAAGCGACAACTTGAAGATTATGGCATAACACTTGATAAAACTCCTATTAGATGTGATAATACAAGTGCAATCAATTTAACTAAAAATCCAATCAACATTCAAGAACAAACACATTGAAATTAGATATCACTTTATAAGAGAACATGTAGCTAATAATGAAATTTGTCTTGATTATGTTAATACTGAAGAACAATTAGCTGACATATTTACAAAACCTTTGAGTGAAGAGAGATTTTGTTATCTTAGAGGTGAATTAGGGATTTGTGACCCTTTGGAATGATTTTGAAACCCTTAAGGAATGACTATCTAGATCTCTATCAATTTCTGAGATTCCTTTCATATTTTAAGGACAATTTATCTAGTCATTGAGCAATTTGATTCTCATATTCCAAAGATTTTTTCAAAAATTTATTGACCTTATTTTGACAAGTTTCGGATGTTTGAAACTCATTTTTTTTCTCTGAAACTGTCAGTCGTGGAGTCGACACCTCTTCTGTGTCGCTCTCGGTCTTGACCTTGGAGCCGACACCCGTATAAGTGGAGCCGACTCCAGTTCGAGCGCTAACTGTGTTAGCGACTTGGAGTCGACACCCGACTTTGCGGGAGTCGACACCTGGTGGTCCCAAATTGACTTTATTAGGGCAGAGTCGACACCTTCGTCATTTCTATCTTTCCAATCCCTTTCCAAACTCTCTCCAAACTCTCTCAAAACCTCCCTAAGCCAAATTCTCCTCAAATCAAACATTCCCAAAGATTTCTATGGCACCTAAGCGAGGGATCGGTTCTTGGAGCTCCCGTAACCACGGGAAGCGTACGGCTCGGCGTCCGTGAGCCATCTCCAAGTGACGATTCTTCTCAACTCCTTCAGATAATCCTGGCCCCTCATCTCCACAGGTAGATACTTTAGCGGGAGAGTTATTACTATGGGTAGAAAAGTAGATTTTGATTTCTTTGAGGCCGAGGGATTTTCTATTGGAAGACAAATTAAAGAGCTTGGCTGGGACAAGGTCTGTTCTTTGGATGTTCCCACTTATCCAGCCCTAGTTAAGGAATTTTATTTCAATTTATCAAGGGGAGATGGGGATTATCAGTTCTGTAGAGGGAAGAGGTTCATCTTACTTTCAGAGTTTAGGAAATCTTTGAGCATCCCTGTCACTGGATTTGTTGCTGACATTCATAGTGAGAGATCTGATGCATTATCAAGGATGTTAGGAAGAGAAGTGTCTGAATTTGAAGAAGTTAGGGCTAATCAGTTGCCCTTGGAGCTTAGATTACTTCACAACATCTGTAGTAGGATCTTATTTCCCTAAGACTGGCCGATTTGAGTATGTCTCAGAGCGAGACATTGTAGTTATGGACAGTTCTGACTGGTCAGCCTATTAATCTTGCTGGGATGATGATATGGTACATGGCTGAGGCTGGGGGCAAAAGGAGATCTTCACTGCCTTATGGTATGATTTTAACTATGGTTTTTAGAAGTCAAGGTATTGTAATTTCTGATAATGAGCCATCAAAGAACCTTAGACACACTGATTACTATAGCTTGGCTACTGTGCACCGGATGGGCTTTGTAAAAGTAATGGTCAATGGGAGAGAAAAGGTCATCTGGATGAGAGAGCCGCTGATTAGGACTTCTGCACCATCTGAGGTTGGTCCATCAGCGAGGCATCCTTCACCAGAGCCTAGCAGATCTTCACCACCTCCTGCTCCTCCAGCTCCTTCCTGCACCTATCTGTCGGTTTTTCAGATATTCAGTTAGAGCAACTCAAAAGTTTTTGCTGCTCAAAAGAAGAAATGAAAACAGAGTTTGATAGCCAATTTATGAATTTGAAAGAACCCTTTACTCTTTGGATGATCGCATTAGAATGATTGAGTCTACCCTTGGAGCCTCCGCTGAATCCTTAAAGAATGATCTCAAGAACATATTTGAAGAGCTTAAAGATATTGGTGGAGACTCAGAGACTTACTCCAAATGCAATGCTGAGCTTCAGGACAAATTATGACTGCATGTGCATTTGTTGATAGAAGACTAAAGGAATTTGTAAGGACTCAAGTGAAGGGATGGCAAAATTGTAGAAGAACTGCAAAGACTTCTTAGAACTAATTATCTTGTAATGAAGTGTCTTTGATAATTAGTATCTTGAAGCTTTAATGTAATGATGTATAGCTTGATGTTTGATATAGTAGAGTTTCATGTGATGTAATATTTGACTTTTGATGTAATGAACTTATCTTATACTTAATGAATATCTTTTGATCCTTGAAAAATCTATCAATTTTGTCATTTTACTTAACCCTTCCTTTTTGTTGATTACAAAAAAGGGGGAGAGTTATGTAAGCATTTCCTAATCGTATATGCATTGAATGTAAAAAAAAAGGGGAGAAATATTTAGCTTTTGTATATGCATCAAGTAAGCTCAATTAAGCTTAATTTATTGGTATCTAATTAACTGCACATAAGGAGAGGCAATTAAAATTGGTATCAACATTAAAATTTTCTGTTAAAAGGAAGAACAATTGTTAAATTGAACATCATAGGGGGAGCTACCTCATTCAGGGGGAGCTTAAGGGACAAACATTTGAGAAAATTGGAAAATCCTATTGTTTACTCATGCATATACTCAATGTTTTTATAATCATCAAAAAGGGGGAGATTGTTGACCCAATTATTGATTTTGATGATTAATAAAAGATATGAGTATATTCATTTTATTACTAATAGATTTAACAAGTGTTTCAGGGCTTAAAAAGATTTGATCAATCAAAAAGGATAAAGAAACATGTTTTGAATCAAATTGCCAAAAGTATGTTTCAAAATTCAGAGCCTGGAGTCGACACCTAGAATGGTCTGGAGCCGACCCCATGGCGGATCAGATGCTTTCCTGATTTTTGGCACGGTCGGAGTCGACACCCAGAGTTTCGGAGCCGACTCCAACCTGAGATACAGAGAAGTGCATTCTGTTTCAGTTTCGGAGCCGACACCTAGAATTCGGGAGCCGACACGGGAGCCGACACCTGAGTTTGGAGCCGACTCTAACCTGAGAACAGAGAGCATGTTTTATGACTCTGGAGCCGACACTTACAGTTTTCGGAGCCGACTCCCGAAATGCCGAGCCGACACTTACCTTTTTGGAGCCGACTCCTCAACAACTTTTACTTTCTATTTTTGGATACTCGACTTGGAGCCGACACCTGAAAAGTTGGAGCCGACTCCAACCTGTCAGGAACGGATTTTTTATCTGTCAGAACGGTACTCCAACGGTAAGATTTCTTTTCACCTAACTCTAACGGCTATTTTCTTTGTGTGTAGAAGAATCCAAACATCTCCAACGGCTAGTTTTCCCACCTAAATCCTGGATTAAGGGATCTATAAAAAGGGGACCATCCGTTTGAAAAGGGAAAAAATTGAGAGAAAATAGATTGAAAAATCCGAGAAGTCTTGAGCAAGAAATCAAAAAGGAAAGAGTCAAAGTTCAAATCCATCAACTCCAGAAAGCTCAAAGAGAAATCCAAGGCATTCAAGTTCAAATCAAAGGATTTCCCAAGTGAAGAGAAGAAAGCAAAAGCCCTGATTTTCCCATCTTCTCAATTGCGAGTTTTTGAAGAATCTGAGCTGAGGCCTGATTCAACCTTTCAAAGAGAAGAGGAAAAGAAGAAAAGAAGAAAAGCGCACATTCAAAGATCTTCAAACAGGCTTTTCTAATCCTTGTTTAGTTTATTGTTTATTTGCTCATTTGAGGAGCTTCTTGTATCTTAAACTCTATTCTCATTTACTTTTACTAGTTCAATCAAGGGATTGAATTAGTGGAGGTAGTATACCTCGGGGACAAGCTAAGGATAGTGATTTGGGTTTTGTGCTGGTGAGCCCGAAAACCAGCTGGGTTCGTTGTAATCCCAGGGAAACAACAAGTTTTGAGTTGTGAGCTTGTAAAACAACTCGGCTGTAATCAAGTAGATTATAGTGTGGACCCAAGTGGTACTTGGGAGTGGACGTAGGTGTTGGATACACCGAACCACTATAAAATCCTTGTGTTTGCCGTGTTTTGACTCTCTCACTCTATCTCTTGATCTGTGCTTAATATTCATCCTGCACTTAATCTTATCTATTCCAAAGCACATAGTTTTTCAAAAGGCTAAATTTTTAGAACCCAATTCACCCCCCCCTCTTGGGTTGCCATCTGGGCCAACACCTTTCACCTCGCAGGGGTGGGCCCGCATCGTCTCAGGGGCAATGGGGGCATCTAATGTGGCTGATCAAGCCTGTACGGGTTAACGGAGAAAGCAACTAACGGAACCCTCAGCTTCGGCCTCCGAGGCCCCTTAGGCCTCGAGGCCCCCTCGGACCTGGCGTCCCCTCGGCCTCGGACATGGCGTCCCCTCGGCCTCGGACCTCCGAGGGGGCCTCGAGGCCCCCTCGGACCTGGCATCCCCTGGCCTCGGACATGGCGTCCCCTCGGCCTCGGACCTCCGAGGTCCCCTCGGCCTTAGACTCAGGTCCCCTTGGCCACGGACCTCGTGTCCCCTCGGCTTCAGTCCCGGACCCCCTCGGTCTCGGACCCAAGTCCCCTCGCCTCGGACTCATGTCCCCTTGACCACGGACCTCGTGTCCCCTCGGTTTCAGCCCTGGAGTCCCTTCATCCTCGAGCCACCTGACATGACCACGTGGCCCACCAACGCCTGCAGCCGCCACGTGGCCCACTAACCGTCTGCAACTGCGTGGGCCACTGCCCGTAATGGCATGCCTGATACGACTAGGCCCACCTGCCACCTATGGCACCGCGCTTGGCAGGGCTGGTGGGCCGACACACCTCTGATATGTCCAGTGTCGGTTGCGACCTGTCACTGTCAGTCTGGCCCCGTCCGCTACCGGACAACAGCACCTTGAAATCAGCCACCTTTTGAAAGCGAAAAAGGGACCCTCGAACAGGTATAAAAACCCACACTCACAACGAGGAGGGATCTGAACTCAAGTTCTCTAGTATTTCCTATTAGCTCTTTTTCTTCATTATTCCCGAGTCGCTTACTTGAGCATCGGAGGGTCCCCACCAGTGCAATCGGTCTTCGAGGTTTCTTTGCAGGAGCTTCTTTGAGAGGAGGATCTCCATTTTTCGGCATTGGAGGAACGTGACTTGGCGGCAACACTGATTACAACAGCATGCCAGAGTTGTGGAGAGTGGCGAGGGTGGCAGGTTTTGGTTCGAAGAGGCGGATCTTGGTGATGTTCTAGGATTTCAAGAGAGCCACCACATTTTCTGGTGAGGGTAGATTGTCGCCCAGCAAGCCATAGTTTATTCCAATCTCTGCAGCTCCTGCACCACTCACAACAAAAGTTTTGTTTTATGCATGCAAGGGTACGTTCACTATCATATATATATATATATATATATATATATATATAATCATTTTCTTCAAAAATAAATAAAGCTCCAATATTAGAAATGCAACAATATTATTGGAACTATGACAAATAACATTATTAAATATATGATAGCAAACATAGTGTCAAACAAGGATCCTACCATTAATCTACCTACTTAGTCATGCATGAATCTTTCGACTCATTTGGCTCTCACGCTCAACTATTCATTTTATGTTATGGGCATTCCTATATATATATATATATATATATAATGTAATGAGCCTACCCTCTCTTTTCTGTTTATATTTCAAAACATGACAAAAATCTATAATTATCAGCAAAGTTATTTAGCACAGTTTGCCATACAACAGAGCTCACAAAGTTCAGTAAAATACCGGCATGAATACAGAAGCTTGATATAAGAAGATTGAAGGCAACAACGCAAATGAATAGCGCACTCTCCATGAATATCAGGTGCTTTTGTTGCACTGTCTCTCTTACCCTTCTGTTAATTACTGGCCAACAAACAATGCTCGCTAACAAAGAAACACTAGGGATACTCCGATCCGTAACTTTCTCTAGTCGATTCGAAGCATGAAATATTCAAAGAAAATTAAAAGCATTATCTAGTGACAAGAAGAGATGAAGAAATCTGTGTAAATCCATTGGTACAGGAAAAAAAAAAAGGGAAGAAAGACCTTACCGAGCTTCTATATGTGGAGTAAGAAGGACTCAAAGAGACCGAAATAAAACTAAAGGAAACTTCCTTGGGATTTGTTTGGAAGCGAAACCATGACCACGCTTTATAAGATATCCTGGGCATCCATAGATGGAAAATTCACGTAGATAGCAACAAAATATTCTGTAAAAATCCAAGATTAGACAATAAAAGGGTTTAAAAGAGACCGAAAAAGATAGGAAGGAGATTTCCATAGCGATTTTATTGGATGCGAAAGCATGACCCTATTTTATAACATATCTAGACATGCATAGATGACAAATGATCGTAGATGGCAATGAAGTATTCCGGAAAGATCAAACAAATAAGTGGGTCTTCAATTTAGAGAATTTTCTTAATCAAACGATTTAAATGTTAAGAAAAAGTTTCAGGCCTTAATTATTTGCTATTTCGTTTGTCTTGTTTTTTATTTTCCCTCGCTTGCAAAAGCAAACTTAGTTAAAAAGGACCAAAAAAGAGAGAGAGAAAGGAAAAAAAAAAAAGAACGAAAAGAAAAGAAGTGGAGAGAGAGTTTATTAAATAAAAAAAAGAAAGAAAAAAAATCTTTCTCTGCCCCAACATAGCTGCCCCCCAAACCCATCCTAAGGTGCCACGAGGCGCCTTCCCCACCTTCGAAAGTCACCACCTTCCATGCTTGAAAATGATTGTCAAAATCCAGTTGCTGCCTCCTCATCATTTTCGACCTGCTGCCGCCATTGTACTTTCCAAACATCGCCAACCTACTGACTTCGTAGCTCGTCTGTTAAAGTGCAATTATTATTAATTTTTTAATATTATATTTATTATTTTTAGTTTATATCGGATCTATATATTTAGATCTATTTTATTATGCTTTACTGTGATAGCCTCATATGGATAAAGGGCATTATTTTTAAAATGCCATAGAATCAGAAATAATACATTTATGATGGTGTGCTTATAAAATCCTAAATCTATTATCTAAATTTTTCTTTCAAAAATAATTTATATTAAAAATAACCCTAACAAAAATTGTTCTAACAAAAAAGTGGGCTTTTTGTGATGAAATAGTTTCGTCGCTATAAACTTATTTATAACAACAAAATTAAAATTAAATTCAGTAACAAGTATTTCGAACGATGAAATATATTTTCATCGTTATAAATAAAAATTATTGTTAAAATCTTTTTTTTCTTTCTATTATGGTGAACTTTTAATTTCGCCGTAATAGTGATGCCTATTACGACAAAAATTATTTTGTCGTAATACGTATAACGATTTTTTAGTAATTTTTTTCTCATTATATTATGGCGAAATGTTAATTTCACCGTAATAGTGATGCTTATTACGACGAAAAATAGTTTCGTCATAATAAGTATAACCATTTTTTAGTAATTTTTTTTTCTCGTTCTATTACGGTGAAATTTTAATTTCTCCATAATAGTGATGCTTATGACGACAAAAAATAGTTTCATCATAATAAGTATAATGATTTTTTTAGTAAATTTTTTTTCATAATATTACAATGAAATTTTAATTTTCCATAATAGTGATGGTTATTATGACGAAAAATAGTTTCATCGTAATAAGTATAAGTTTTTTTAGTAAATTTTTTTTCTGTTCTATTACGGTGAAATTTTAATTTCGTCGTAATAGTGATGCTTATGACAACAAAAAATAGTTTCGCTGTAATAAAAATAATGATTTTTTTAGTAATTTTTTTCTCATTCGATTACAGTGAAATTTTAATTTTGCCGTAATAGTGATGCTTATTACGTATAACGATTTATTTTAGTAAATTTTGTTTTTCTCATTATATTACGGTGAAATTTTAATTTTGCCGTAATAGCGATGCTTATTACGACAAAATAGTTTAGTTGTAATAATTATAATAATTTTTTTAGTAAATTTTTTTTCTCATTCTATTACGGCAAAATTTTAATTTCTCGTAATAGTACTATGCTTATGACGACAAAAATAGTTTGTCGTAATAAATATAACAATTTTTTAGTAATTTTTTTTCTCGTTCTATTACAACAAAATTTTAATTTTTCATAATAGTGATGCTTATTACGATGAAATATAGTTTCATCATAATACGTATAATGATTTATATTTTAGCGATGAAACTATTTCGTCACAAAAAGCCCACTTTCTTGTTAGAACAATTTTTGTTAGGGTTATTTTTAATATAAATTATTTTTGAAAGAAAAATTTAGATAATAAATTTAGGATTTTATAAGCACACCATCATATAAAACGTATTATTTTGATTCTATGGTATTTTAAAAATAATGCCCTTTATCCATATGAGGCTATCACAGTAAAGCATAATAAAATAGATCCAAATATATATATCCGATATAAACTAAAAATAATAAATATAATATTAAAAAATTAATAATCATTGCATTTTAACGACGAGCTACGAAGTCAGTAGGGTGGCGATGTTTGGAAAGTACAGTGGTAGTAGGTCGAAAATGATGAGGAGGCAGCAGCTGGAGTTTGACAATCATTTTCAAGCATGAAGGGTGGTGAGTCTTCGAAGGTGGGGAAGGCGCTCATGGTGCCTTACGATGGGTTTGGGGGGCAGCTGCGTTGGGGTTGGCCACTGGCTTGCGAGGAAAGAAAGATCTTTTCTTTCTTTCTTTCTTTTTATTTAATAAACTCTCTCTCCCACTTCCTTTTCTTTTCGTTCTTTCTTTTTTTTCCTCTTCTCTCTCTCTTTTTTGGTCCTTTTTAACTAAGTTTGCTTTTGCAAGCGAGGGAAAATAAAAAACAAGACAAACGAAATAGCAAATAATTAAGGCCTGAAACTTTTTCTTAACATTTAAATCGTTCGATTAAGAAAATTCTCTAAATTGAAGACCCTCTTATTTTGTTTGATCTTTCTGGAATACTTCATTGCCATCTACGATCATTTGTCATCTATGCACGTCTAGATATGTTATAAAACAGGGTCATGCTTTCGCTTCCAATAAAATCGCTATAGAAATCTCCTTCCTATCTTTTTCGGTCTCTTTTAAACCCTTTTATTGTCTAATCTTGGATTTTTACAGAATATTTTGTTGCTATCTATGCGAATTTGCCATCTATGGATGCCCGGATATCTTATAAAGCGTGGTCATGGTTTCGCTTCCAAACAAATCGCCAAAAGTTTCCTTTAGTTTTATTTTGGTCTCTTTGAGTCCTTCTTATTCCACGTATAGTAGCATCGGTAAGGTCTTTCTCCCCTCTTTTTTTTCCCTGTACCAATGGAATTACACAGATTTCTTCATCTCTTCTTGTCACTAGATAATGCTTTTAATTTTCTTTGAATATTTCATGCTTCGAATCGACTAGAGAAAGTTACGGATCGGAGTATCCTTGGTGTTTCTTTGTTAGCGAGCATTGTTTGTTGGCCAGTAATTAACAGAAGGGTAAGAGAGACAGTGCAACAAAAGCACCTGATATTCATGGAGAGTGCGCTATTCGTTTGCGTTGCTGCCTTCAGTCTTCTTATATCAAGCTTATGTATTCATGCTGGTATTTTACTGAACTTTGTGAGCTCTATTGTATGGAAAAACTGTGCTAAATAACTTTGCTAATAATTATAGATTTTTGTCATGTTTTGAAATAAACAGAAAAGAGAGGATAGGCTCATTACATTATATATATATATATATATAGGAATGCCCATAACATAAAATAAATAGTTGAGCGTGAGAGCCAAATGAGTCGAAAGATTCATGCATGACTAAGTAGGTAGATTAACGGTAGGATCCTTGTTTGACACTATGTTTGCTATCATATATTTAATAATGTTATTTGTCATAGTTCCGGTAATATTGTTGCATTTCTAATATTGGAGCTTTATTTATTTTTGAAGAAAATGATATATATATATATATATATGATAGCTGAACGTACCCTTGCTTGCATAAAACAAAACTTTTGTTGTGAGTGGTGCAGGAGCTACAGAGATTGGCATAAACTACGGCTTGCTGGGCGACAATCTCCTCTCACTAGAAAATGTGGTGGCTCTCTTGAAATCCTAGAACATCACCAAGATCCACCTCTTGAACCAAAACCTAGCACCCTCGCCGCTCTCCACAACTATGGCATCACTGTCGTACTCGGTGTTGCCGCCAAGTCACGTTCCTCCAATGCCAAGAAATGGAGATCCTCCTCGAAGAAGCTCCTGCAAAGAAGTTTTGGATACCGATTGCACCGGTGGGGACCCTCCGATGCTCAAGTAAGCGACTCAGGAACAGTAAAAAAAAAGAGCTAATAGGAAATAGCTAGAGAACTTGAGTTTAGATCCCTCCCTTGTTATGAGTGTGGGTTTTTATACCTGTTCGAGGGTCCCTTTTTCCTCTTCCAAAAGGTGACTGATTTCAAGGTGCCGCTATCCGATAGCGGACGGGTGGCCAAACTGACAGTGACAGGTCACAATCGATAATGGACATGTCAGACGAGGGGACCTCGGAGGTTTGAGGCCGAGGGGATGCCAAGTCCGTGGCCAAGGGGACCTCGAAGGTTTGAGGCCGAGGGGACGCCAGGTCCGAGGCCGAGGGGACTCCAGATCCGAGGGAGCCTCGGAGGCCAAGGCAGAGCATTTCGTCAGTTGCTTTCTCCGTTAACCCGTACAAGGCTTAATCAGCCAAATCAGATGCCCCCGCCCCTGAGATGATGTGGGCCCACCCCTGCGAGGCGAAATGGGTGTAAGTTCTCCAGTGGCTGATCCTGCCATGCCGCCAATTGTCGAAGGGCATGTGTCTCTGGGTGCGGTGATGCCTTAGTGCGGGTGACCTGGGCACTAAAACATCACCGCCTTGCTAGCTGTCAGATCTGTGAAGATCTACCTCGAAGCGGGAGTATCCTCTCGGAAGCCCCGAAAAGCAACCGCCATCAATGCCATCATGGTGCTGGCACCAGCGACGCCTTGCTATTGGCCGAAGGCGGAGCATCTCACGTGCCGGGCACCTGCCAAGGCGACCCCACCTATAGTGGGAGTCTGCGTGGCCAATTAAGTAAGGCTGGATGATTTAAAACTGATAAGTCGTGGGGGAAAGCCTCGAGTCTTGTCACTTGGCTCTAAGATCATCTTCCTCCTTCGGCTCTCCCGACTATGTCTTCCTCCTGAGAACCTGTCCTTGCTGCCTCCTTTTTCGATCCAGGTCAGTTCTTTGATTGTCCTAGTTTCACTTTCAGCTCTCATGGCCTCTTCTCCATCCTGGTCTTTATTTGCTGATCCTAAGGATTGGATTTCCTCCTCGAGGATTCGCACCTCTCCATCTCCTGCTCCCTCGTGGTCCTCATCCTCCTCCCCCTTCGAGGACCATGTGCCTCTAGCTCAACGGCGAGTCGTCGGTTGGGCTCCTGCTAAGAGCCGCCCGTCAGCCATCGGTACTCTTCGAGGGTGGGGGCGGAATCCCCAGTGGGGACCGCCTCTACGGTAACAAGCCAAGACCTGGCTAACATCCGGGCCCATTACCAGATCCCTAGGGACATAGGGCTGTTCCTATCGACCCCTGACGATAGAGTAGTTTCCTTCCGATCCGGTAGGATTGCTATCTATGAGGTCTCCCTCAGATAGGTCTTCGCTTACCCTATCACCCTTATTTCCTTAATCTCCTCGATCGGTACTCCCTAACCCCTGCCCAGTTGGTCCCAAACTTCATTCGGACCATCTATGGTTTCATTGTACTTTGCCACTTCATGGTATTGAGCCCAGAGTCTCACTCTTCCACTGCTTCT
The DNA here is from genome assembly GCA_900491605.1 of Calamus simplicifolius. Taxonomy (NCBI): domain Eukaryota; kingdom Viridiplantae; phylum Streptophyta; class Magnoliopsida; order Arecales; family Arecaceae; genus Calamus; species Calamus simplicifolius. Next base: position 64,307 of record UESW01002955.1, on the reverse strand, counting down.
ATACCCTCCGCAACAATCGGGTTGGTGGTTGTTTCAGCCCCGGCCCGGCTGAGTCCTAAAACTTTACCTTCCTTCTTCCATCAAGGGATGGAAGGCCCGATTCTTTTTTGCTGACCTCGAGGGAGTGAAGCCGAGGTGGAGGGATCCGGACTTGAGGACAAATAAAGACTCATCAGTGATCCTGGGGGACAGGGAGGCACTTGGGCAGCTCCTGATAGCCGAGATCCCCCGGTGCAACCAACTTCTGTCGGAGGACAACCTCCGACTCCCGGGCATTGCCTCCCAGAGCAGTGAGCGGTTGCAGACCCGACCCTTAGCCTGTTTTTGCTTTTCTTCTTTCCCTTCCTTTTTTTATTTTGCTAACTCCAACTGGTGACTTGCAGTGATGAAGATCCCTATTCATATTATTAGGAAGCCAAGACAAAGAGAAAGAGGGCTCTCGAGGGCACCGAGGGGCTGAGCAGGAGGCAGCGAACCCCAGCCCCGAGCCAACCTTTGGCACGGTCCTCTCCACCCCAGGAGCATAAAGAGTCGGCGGTCGGCCCTTTTGTCGACCTCACGGCCGACACCCGCCCTAGAGTGAGAGGGGGGGCTACAGTAGTGGAGCTCGCTATCCCAGCTATTGAGCCAACCCGGCCGGAGGTGGAGTCAAGCTCGAATGAGGGCCCCCTGGCAGTGGCGGGGCCGCCCATAGAGGAAGTGCCAGCAGTTCCCAGCCCAGCACACATTGCGCCCGAGCCAGCCGAGGCCGCCGAGGGAGGTGAGGCAGGGGTGATCCCTTCTCGGCTCTCCACGATGAATCATGGGCGCAGGGCAGAGTGGCTTATCTCCCAAATCATCCTCCCCGAGTTTTAAGAAGAGCTCAGCTTGTTGGGGGCCTTAGCCTTTTTCAGGGAGGCCTTCATGGCTCTCATCCGAGTAAGTGTCCTGCATGGCTTAGTAGTTTTTTCCTTGTATCCTATTAGCTTTCGTACTAACTTACTTTTTGATACAGTCGGTGAACTCCTTGGTGGCCACATGGGAGGCCATCAACCAAGGGTAGACTATTCTCCGCGAGGCTCAGCGGGAGGCTGTCGAGGCCCAAGCATGGGCCGAGAGGGCGGAAGAGACGAGGGAGGCGGCCGAACGCCAGGCAAAAGCTGAGGCTGAGCGCTCTCGGGCGGCTTTGGACCAACTGGGGGAGGCCATGGGTGCTGTGACTGCCCGGGACTTTCATATCAATGCCCTTGCCACTGGAATAAAGGTGGCCAAGGAAAGGGCAGAGAAGACTAAAGAGGCGGCAAGAAGGTCTGATTATCGTGCTGCGGAGGGGGAAGCCAAGGTGCATGAGGCAGAAGCCGCCGCAGCCACCGCTGAGGAGAGGGCGGCCATTGTTGAGGAGACGGCAGTCGAGGTTGAGAAGATGGCTGCGGAAGCTATGGACAAATTCCACAAGTCCGCTTGCTTCACAGGCAAGCTAGCCGAAGCCTCTGCGGATGTCTATCTGCAGGGGTTCAAGGACTGCTGAGAGAAGGTGGCCAAGGACTTGGGCCTCCCCGGTGCCATGGAGATAGAGTCAGACGAGGTGTCCGAGGGGCACCATCCAAGGGCGAGCTTGCCGCAGCCGACCCTTGACCCCTTGTATCTTCTTTCCTTCTGTACTAAAGTCTGACTTGGTCAGCATTTTGTAGACACTTTAAAGTAATAAAAATTCTTTTTGAAATCTGCTTTCATTAGCTAGTGTAGTAACTTTCCTCTCAGCTCGTCGCCGTAGGACCCATAGGGGCTGCATCAGCACTAGGGGGGGGTGTGGCGTCTGTCTGCTTACCATGAGCGAATCCATGACTTAGTTGCTATATAGAACTGGACCTTATTGTGAGCACTGAGGTTCGACTCGAAGCTCTCCTTAGCAAACTTGAGGTTGACGCATAGGTGCACGCCTCATGGGGAGCCTGCAGCGCCGAGCTGCCACCAAAACTCCAAAGCAGGCCTAGGTCTGGTGGTGCCGATGTTGCATCGGGCTTGAAGTTCCGAGCTGGCCTCGAGCTTTTGAGTGTCGATGGTACATCAAGCTCGAAGTGCTGAGCTAGTCTCGGGCTTTTGAGTGCCAATGGTACATCAGGCTCGAAGTGCCGAGCTAGTCTCGGGCTTTTGAGTGCCAATGGTACATCAGGCTCGAAGTGCCGAGCTGGTCTCGGGCTTTTGAGTGCCGATGGTACATCTGGCTCGAAGTACCGAGCTAGCCTCGAGCTTTTGAATACCGATGGTACATCAAGCTTGAAGTGCCGAGCTGGCCTTGGGCTTTTGAATGCCAATGATACATCGGGCTCGAAGTGCCAAGCTGGCCTTGGGCTTTTGAGTGCCGATGGTGCATCAGGCTTGAAGTGCCAAGCTGGCCTTGGGCTTCTGAGTGCTGATGGTACATCGAGCTTTTGAAGTGCCGAGCTGGCCTTGGGCTTTTGAGTACCGATGGTACATTGGGCTTGAAGTGCCGAGCTAGCCTTGGGCTTTTGAGTGCTGATGGTACATCAGGCTTTTGAAGTGCCGAGCTGGCATTAGGCTTTTGAGTACCAATAGTACATCAGGCTTGAAGTGTCAAGCTGGCCTCGGGCTTTTGAATACCGATAGTACATTGGGCTTGAAGTGCCGAGCTGGCCTCGGGCTTTTGAGTGCCGATGGTACATCGGGCTTTTGAAGTGTCGAGCTGGCCTCGGACTTTTGAGTACCAATGGTACATCGGGCTTGAAGTGCCGAGTTGGCCTAGGGCTTTTGAGTGCCGATGGTACATCAGTCTTGAAGTGCCAAGCTAGTCTCGGGCTTTTGAGTGCCGATGGTACATTGGGATTTTGAAGTGCCGAGCTGGCCTCGGGCTTTTTAGTGCCGAAGGTACATCGAGCTTGAAGTACCGAGCTGGCTTAGGTTTTTGAGTACCAATGGTACATTGAGCTTTTGAAGTGCCGAGCTGGCCTTGGACTTTTGAGTACCGATGGTACATCGGGCTTGAAGTGCCGAGCTGGCCTCAAGCTTTTGAGTGCTCATGGTACATCGCACTTTTGAAGTGCCGAGCTGGCCTTGGGCTTTTGAGTGCCGATGGTACATCGGGCTTTTGAAGTACCGAGTTAGCCTCGGGCTTTTAAGTGCTGATGGTACATCGGGCTTGAAGTGCCGAGTTGGCCTTGGGCTTTTGAGTGTCGATGCTACATCGGGCTTGAAGTGCCGAGCTGGCCTCAGGCTTTTGAGTGCCGATGGTACATCAGGCTTGAAGTGCCGAGCTGGCATCGAGCCTTTGCTGAAAAGATGAGTTACTCGAACACACTTTTATTAATATGAAATGTGAGATAGGTGAGTCTAAAAGAATATGAATAATTCACCCAATGTATAGAAGGGATACATTACTGGTAGTACTGACGGAGGTTGTCAGCGTTCCAAGTCTGAGGGAACAACTTTCCATTTAGTCCTTCGATTCGATACGCTCCATGATGGAGGGCTTCAGTGACTCGATAGGGTCCTTTCCAATTCCGTGACAACTTGCCTCCTTCCATCAGCTTTGAGACTTCGGCCCGTCTGAGGACTAGGTCCCCTGGCAAGAATGTTCAAGGACAGACATGAGCATTATAATACCTGGTGGTTCACTATCGATAGGTGGCCATTTAGAGTCATGCTCGGTCATGTACCTCTTCCACAAGGTTAAGGTTGGCTCGCAGCTGGTTTGAGTTGTCCCTCTCATCGTAAGACTCCGTCCGGGGGCTTGGGATGCCGATCTCTATAGGGATGACAGCCTCAGACCCGAAGACAAGGCTGACGGGGGTCTTCCCCGTAGGAGCCCGCGACGTCATGTGGTAGGCCCACAGCACATTAGAAAGTTCCTCCACCCACCTCCCTTTGAATTCATCCAGTCACGCTCTGAGTCCTTGGAGAATAATGCGATTTGTTACCTCGGCCGCGCCGTTGGTCTGAGGGTGACTGACAGAGGTGAACCGCTGATGAATGCCTAGCTCCGTGTAGAATCCTCTGAAGGGTGTGTTGTCGAACTTTCGACCATTGTCGGTGGCGAGGGTATGCGGTAGTCCGAACCAGCAGATTATAGACTTCCAAAAAAAGGATCTCACTTTACCTTCGGTGATCTTAGCTAGTGCCTCGGCCTTGATCCATTTGGTGAAGTGGTCAACGGCCACCAATAGAAATTTGCACTGGCCAGAGGCTGAAAAAATGATCCCAGGATATTCATCCCCCACTGGGCAAAAGGCCAGGGGGCGCCAGGGGGCTCAGCTGAGAGGTCGACTGCCATTGGATGTTGGCATGTCGTTGGCAGCTATCACACTTTCGAACTAACTCGGCAGCATCCTCCTTCATCGTCGGCCAATAGTACCCTTGGCGCAGGGCTTTATATGCTAGTACTCTGCCCCCAGATGACTCCCACAAATGCCCTCATGGATCTTCCATATGATGTAATCAGCTTCCATGGGGCTAACGCACTTGACTGGGTATGAGAAGGACCTTTGGTAGAGCCACCCATCCATCATCAAAAACTTAGGAGCTCATCGCTTGAGCAGCCTGGCCTCAGCCAGATCTTCGGGGAGGGTGCCATCGGTAAGGTACTGGATGTAAGCATCCATCCAAGAGGGTTCCTATGCGATCGGCAGGGCCTCTTCTATGGCTTTGATGCTTGGAACCTCCAGATGCTCTATATACATTCTTCCCAAGGTCCCGTTGGCTGAGGTGGCCAAACGGGATAGCACATCAGCTCTGGCGTTCTCTCCTCTGGGAATATAACTGACACGGAAGTAAGCAAAATGGAAGGCCTAAGATTGGACCTTACTCATGTAATGGGACATGGCTGGATCTCGAATTTCGTATTCCCCAGCCACTTGCCTAGAGACAAGCTAAGAGTTAGTGAAAACCCTGAGACGTCTTGCTCCAAGCTCCTTTGCCAACTTCATTCCTGCCAACAAGGCTTCATACTCCGCTTGGTTATTGGCGGCGGAGAAAGGAAACGGAGAGCATACTCCATTGCCTCTCCCTCGGGGCTTGCGAAGATGAGCCCAGCTTCACTCTCCTAGGAGTTAGATGCGCCGTCTACATGAAGGATTCAATCCTCTCCTGCCTTTGCCACCATGGGGGACTCAAAGTATGGTTCCGCCAACTGCTCCTCGGCCCAAGTGCATTCGACCAGAAAATTGGCTAGCACCTGGGACTTCATTGCAGACCTTGGCCAGATGGACAAGTCCAACTCCCCAAGCTTGATGGCCCACTTCGCAAGTTGGCCAGAGGTGTCAGGATGGGATAAGATCGTTCGGAGGGACTGGTTCGTGAGCACCACAATAGGATGGGCTTGGAAGTAGGGCCTGAAGCGCTGAGCAAAGACAATCAAGGCAAAGATGATCTTCTCGGTCCTGGAATACCTAGTCTCTATATCATAAAGCACCTTGCTGGTGTAGTAAACCGGCCTTTGTGTCTCGTCGGTATCCATGTGTACAAGCATGGAGCTGATGGCTTCGGGGAAGGCTGCAAGGTAGAGAAAGAGCTCCTCCCCACTCCTCAGCTTGGACAGCAGCGGTGGAGTGGATAGAAATTTCTTTAACTCCTCAAAGGCTTTTTGGCACTCCTTTGTTCACTCAAAGTTGTTGACCTTGTGCAGTGCCTTGAAGAAAGGCAGACACCTCTCCACCGACTTGGACAAGAACCGGCTCAGGGCTACCATCCTTTCAGTTAAGCGCTGCACCTCCTTCTTGCTAGTCGGGGGCCTTATGTCAAGGATAGCTCAAATTTTATCAGGGTTCGCCTCGATCCCCCGCTGCATCACCATGAAGCCCAAGAACTTGCCTGCTGTTACTCTGAAAGCACACTTGCGAGGGTTTAGCCTCATCTGGTACTGGCGGAGATTGTTAAATGTCTCCGCCAGGTCGGCAACATGGTCAGTGGTGCAAATACTCTTGGTCAGCATGTCGTCCACGTATACCTCCATGTTGCACCTGATCTAGTCCTCAAAGACCTTATTCATTAGCCTCTAATAGGTGGCCCTAGTGTTCTTTAACCCGAATGACATTACCTTGTAACAATATATGCCCTTCTCGGTCACAAATGAGGTAGCCTCCTCGTCCACCGGGTCCATCTTGATTTGATTGTATCCGGAGAAGGCATCCATGAAACTGAGGGTCTCATGGCCAGATGTGGTGTACACCAGCTTGTTAATCCGAGGCAGTAAGAAGCTGTCCTTGGGGCACACCTTTTTGAGATCAGTGAAGTCCACGCACATCCTCCAGCTCTTGCTAGCCTTACGGACCATCACGACGTTGGCTAGCTAGTCGGGGTAGTGGACCTCTCGGATGTGGCCAGCAGCCACCAGCTTACGAACCTCCTCGCCAATGGCCTTATGCCGGTCGGGGGTGAAGCTCCTTTTCTTCTACCGGATGGGTTAGCATTTTGGTTTAATGTTAAGCTGATGGGTGATTACCTTCTCGGGTATACTTGGCATGTCTGATGCCGACCATGCAAAGACGTCGGAGTTGGCATGTAGGAAGGCTAGAAGCTGCTCGTGTGCCTCCTTCGGGAGTAGCACTCCAACCTGAACCATCCTCATCGGGTCCCCCCCCCAGTGGGAAGGTCAGCAGGCGCTCGGTTGGCTCCCCCCTCCTCTCCAAGTCTCGGGGGTCGAGTGATTCTGATGCTGGTGCATACACCACCCCCTATGGGCTAGGGGCCTTATGGTCGCAAAGTGGCAGCGGGTTCTGCTCCCCCACATCTCCCCGATTCCTTTGCTAGTGGGAAACCTCACGAGCAGTCTTTTGGTAGAGATGACTATGTCCAAAAGGTTCATACCAGATCTTCCGAGGATGGCATTGTAGGCCAGGGAAACCCGGACAACTAGGAAGTTCATGAAAACCGTGCTCTGATATGGTGGGGTCCCGACCGTGACAGTGAGAGTGATCTTGCCCTCAACCCTTACAGAATCTCCGATAAAATCCATCAAGGGTATGGTGATAGGCCGGAGGGAGCGATGAGACATGTTTGTTGGTCCAGATAGCAACCCAAGAGGGGGGGTGAATTGGGTTTTTCAAAAATTTAAATTCTTTTGAAAGATAACCCCCAGCGAAAATAAAAACTTAGATTCACAAATTAAAACTGAACAACCACAAATAGAGAGTTGAAGGTAAAGAAACAATCACGGCAAACATAGGAGATTTTATAGTGGTTCGGTGTACCTACACCTACGTCCACTCCCAAGTACCTCTTGGGTCCATACTATAATCAAACAGATTACAACAGAGTTGTTTTGCAAGCTCACAACTCGAACTTGTTGTTTTCCCGGGTGCACAACGAACTCAGCTGGTTTTCAAGGCTCACCAGCACAAAACCTATTACCACAAGCTAATGCTTGCACAAGGCTAACAGCCTCAACTAAATCAATCACCAGATTGATCCAGCAAACAATATTTATTTTTACAAGATAAACAACTCCTTCAATGAGCAAATATACAATAATGAAACAATAATAAGAGGGTAGGAATCAAAGCCTGATTCGCAGATCTTGGTGGCTTCTTCCTTCTCTTCCTTTTAAATGGATCTTCCTTCAAGATGCTCTTGAGACTCAGAAGATCAGAAAGCTAGGGCTTCTTCCTTTTCTTTAGATTTCTTCGAAATGGAACAGCAAAAGCTTGGAATCTCTCTCTTCTTTTCGGGAATCAGTAGGATCTTTCCTTACAAGTTTTCCCTCTTTTCTTTTCTGATATATCTCAAAGATTTGTCTCTATTCTTTTCTTTTTGCCTCTCTTATCTCTTCTTTTGGGATGCAACAAATCCTCTTCTTATAGATCCCGATTAATCCATAAATAGTTTGAAACTCTCCGTTAGAAACAAGTGTAAGAAGGATTAGATCCATAAATAATAATAGCCATTGGGATTAAAATAGATAAAGATAAAGTTTAGAGTCGTTCTGACAGTTCTGGAGCCGTGTCTGACATTCTGGAGTCGGCTCTAACTTTTTTGGAGTCGGCACTAACTCGAAATTCTTTAATCCGCTCGATCTGGAGTCGTCTCTGACTTTTCTGGGGTCGACAAAAAATTCTTCTGGAGTCGACTCTAACAGTTTGGGAGTCGACTCTAAGTCGTGGCCTGAAAATCATCGTTTTGTCTTTTCTATTGGAGTTGGCTCTAACAGTGCCGGAGTCGACTCTAAGTCTGTGCCGTTTTCTGGAGTCGACTCTGCGATTCCATGTGTCGACTCTAATGTCTGCAATCTTACCTTGACATTAGATTCGAACCAGAACTTGATTTGACTCTTGATTTTGATTATCAAGTTGACTTATAATCTGAAAAACTTAATCAAAATCATTAGTAACTTCAAATGTTATACTCAAATAGTTTTATTAATCATCAAAATCGTCAATTGGGTCAACAAGGTTCATCCAAACAAATGCATCGTAACTCAAACATTCACTGAGCTCCCACTGTCAACTAAAATTTTTTTTATAGGGTGTTTTGGTATCGTCATAGACACGACGACGCTGCCATCATTCTTGTTAACTACCCCCTTTAGGTCCCATTGGGAAAAGGGAATTACAGAATCAAGCCCCTCATCCCCCCGTGGCCTCTTGGAGGCACCGCTTGCCCCCCAGGAGATCATGGCTTCCATCTTCTCGGTTGAAGCATTGTCGATGCTGACCTTAGGAGGCGGAGGTGCTGATGGGCCGGGTGCACTCAGGTTACCTCTCTGAACGAACTTTCTCAGGTGGCCATGTTGGATAAGGTCCTCAATCGCCTTCTTTAACTAGAGACAGTCTTCAGTGTCGTGGCCATGGTCCTGGTGGAAGCAGCAGTACAGATTTTTGTTGCGGAAAATCTTGGGGTTCAATGGGGGAGGGCGCTGGAGATACGGCTCGTCCTCGATCTCCATCAGGATATAAGATATTGGGGCGAGCAAGGGAGTGAACGGACCCTTCCTAGGAACGAGCACTCGTGGATGGTTGTCTAGTCGGCGGGGAGGCTCGGGCCTCCTGGGCCAAGCCTCAGCAAGCTTGGGACGAGCTTGCTTCTTGATGAAACTCCCATCTGCCTCATGCCGGAAAGAGTCGACCTCATCTGTGTGGATGTACTTCTGTGCCTGACTCAGCAGTTCGGCGTAGGATCCGAATGGCTTCTTGTTGAGGGAGTAGGCCAAACGGGAGGGGCGGAGCCCCCACTTCAAGGCCAAAGTGGCCACAGAGTCCTTAAGGTTGTAGACCTCGAGGGTAGCTTCTTTGAATCGGGCGACGAAGTCCCGCAGGGACTCACCGCTTTTCTAGTAGATGGAGAATAGACTGTCCGCCACCTGGGGGATCTTCTAGTAGGCACCGAAGTGAGCCAAGAAAGCCCTCTCCAGCTATCGGAAGGAGTTGATACTCTGTGGTGGCAAGCGGGAGTACCAAGCTAGGGTAGCCTTCCTCAGGGTGGCGGGGACGGCAATGCAAAGCAAGGAGTCAGTCGCCCCCTGGACCTGCATGAGGACCTTGTAGTTTTTCAGATGGTCCAGGGGATAGTGGTCCCGTCGTATGGGTCCAGTTGAGGGAGGCAGAACTGGGTTGAAATTGGCTCCTCCATTATGCGATGGGACAGCAGTGGACGGCTATCGTAATCTCCCTTCGGTGGGTTGGTGATCATGCAGCTGAGCTCCTCCAGCCACTGGTTGTGTTCATCCAGCCGGCGCTTGGCCAGGTGAACTATCTGGCCATCAAAGGACCCTTCCCTTAAAGACTCAGAGGACGGAGAGGAGTGGCGATGATGAAGACGGGTGCGCTCCGCCTTCCTCCCACACCGCTGCATAGGGAAAGCGCTGGCGTGGCGAGAAGGGGACCAGGACATCTTAGAGGCCTCCTGGAGATTATGTTGGGGCGAAGCACGGCAGTGACAAACCTCCCAGAGGGGAGATCTCTCCTGGAAAGAATGCTGGATGGGCTGGACCACCCCCGAAACCGATGAGGGTGGCTTCAGCTGCTGCTGTGCGGCGATCGGTTGCTGCTGTAGAACCTGGAGTGCCGCCACCAGCGACTGGACCTGCATGGTGAGAGCAGCTATCCGATCATCTGGCCGCTATGGCGGTGGTGGAGATGGTGGTGCGGGGATGCCGGTCTGGGGAGCAAGGGGACCAGCCTCCGATGGGTCAACCTCCTGGCGATGCCTCCCGACATGGCTGGTGGAAACCTCCTGGGCACGTGTCACCACCATCTTGAATACTCAGGGGAGGAGAATCTATAGCTGACTAGTTTGAGCTTTCTTCTCTATTAACCCTCCTTCCTGGCATGCCAATCTGTTGCCGCCAAGTCACGTTCCTCCAACGCCAAAAAATTGAGATCCTTCCTCTCGAAGAAGCTCCTGCAAAGAAGTCCCCGAAGATCGGTTGCATCGGTGTGGACCCTCCGACGCTCAAGTAAGCGACTCAGGAACAGTGAAGAAAATGAGCTAATAGGAAATAGCTAGAGAACTTGAGTTCAGATCCCTCTCTCGTTGTGAGTGTGGGTTTTTATACCTGTTTGAGGATCCCTTTTTTCGCTTCCAGAAGGTGGCTGATTTTCAAGGTGCCGTTGTCCGGTAGTAGACGGGCGGCCACACTGAAGTGACAGGTCGCAATCGATACCTGACATGTCAGAGGTGTCTTGCCCTGCTAGCCCTGCCAGGCGCGGTGCCACAGGTGGCTGGTGGGCCTAGTTGTGTCAGGCGTGCGCCGTTACGGGCAGTGGCACGCACAGTCGCAGACGATTAGTGGGCCACGTGGTGGCTGTAGGCGGTTGGTGGGTCATGTGGTCGTGTCAGGCAGCTCGAGGATGAAGGGACTCCAGGGCTGAAGCCGAGGGATATGAGGTCCGTGGTCAATGGGACATGAGTTCGAGGCCGAGGGGACCTCGGGTCCAAGACCGAGGGGTTCGGGGCTGAAGCCGAGGGGACACGAGGTCCGTGGCCAAGGGGACATGAGTCCGAGGCCAAGGGGATGCCAGGTCTGAGGCCGAGGGGACTCCAAGTCCGAGGCCTAGGGGACTCTAGGTCCGAGGCCGAGGGGACTCTAGGTTTGAGGGGGCCTCGGAGGCCTCGGAGGCCGAAGTTGAGGGTTCCGTCAGTTGCTCTCTCCATTAACCCGTACAAGGCTTGATCAGCCACATCGCTCAGCACCCTTATTTATTATTATTGTTGTTGTTGTTGTTGTTGTTGTTGTTGTTATTATTATATTTTTTATCATATCATTCTAGTATAAGCCAAATCCGATATATCAGAAAATAAAATTTACAATAAAGCAAGAATCTTTCTGCTTTCAGCTCTAAAATCTGAAGTACTGAAATGACAGTCCAGTCAATTACTGAGTTGGCTTTTCGATAGACATATCAAATCTGGACTATGTATGCATTCTGAATAGTAGACCAGATGTTTTGGATCAAGAAGTTGATTGGCAAGTGATCGCAGGAGTCCTATCTAAGCTATCAAATAACAGTAATAGAATTCTCCTCGATGAAAAGACTATGAGCACCAAGGATGCATACAAAAACTTTTAAACTTTAAGCAAGGTTAATTCCTTAAATTTTTATAAAGTGAATAAATGGCAAGGATAGCTTAGGCCTCCAGGTGTATTTGATATGGGGTAATAAATAAGAATGAAAACTTATAAAAATAGCACTTTTCTGATACAAAGTTTCATATTATAAAAGTTTTCTTATTGATTACATTTGATTATATTTGTAAATGATGGAATTAACAATTTAAAAGAAATTACTTCTCTAGAAATTATTAATCCTATGTCAAGGTAACTTTTCCTAATTTTTCACCCTTGTTTTAAAAAAACCATACCAAATTCAACCCTAGGATAAAAAGTACATATCCCTGATGGCTTTCACAATTCAGGAAGGAACGGTACATCCCAGCCATTCCATGCATCTCCCCTTGATCACAACCCATTATATGATTAAACTTTTAGTTTGAGCCTCTTAAACCTCGACCAAACTTTGGGCTCTTTTTGCTGACTACGTACATGGCTAAATCAGAGAGCCAAATCATGCAATTTACCGAAAGGAAGGGACAACAAGGCAAAACAGCAGAGTCCATGTGCATTTGACTAATGACCATCTTGTCCACCTTAACCACGGGGTCCACATTTCATGTATTTTTGTTTTGGTATTGATTCATAGCTGTTGTCAAATTCCAGTCACGGTCCCGTACCATTCGATGATGGGGTGGCATGAAATGAGTTAATCAACAACCGCCAGCCAAGCCTCCAGCGTTTGATCCATCCCACCTTTGGCCATTACCTCTCGCCGTCGTTGCCTTTTAGCAGGGTCCACTGTCCAAATCACCATCAAAGGGCATCTACTGCTTGTCCGCACGATAACCTGACCATAGGGAAATATGAGTTCCTTGAGTAATGCTGGTACTCATTAATTTGGTGAAATTGCTTATATTTATTGATCATGGACTGGAATGTACTATATATATATATATATATATATATATATATATATATATATATATCTACAAATGACCCTTTTTGCCTTTTGCTAGAGAAATGAGTTATATCATATTGGACTGGCAGTACATTTGGTGATGGTCAATATGTTTGTTTTTTCTTATTAAGCGTATCGGTTAGATACGATTAAGATGGATTAAGGTGGTCCTATATTTCCATCTTGAGGGACTACGTGAATTCAAATTTTGAATTTGAATTCACGATTAAGATAAGCATCCCTCAACCATATATGTTTAAAGCGTCTTTTGTGATGGACAGATAGGCATAAAGAAATATAAAAATAGAAAGGTTCCTACGCCTGGTCTCGATGAAAAAGTTCACACCATCGCTGAGAGAGACCGTAAGGTGTGGAAGAGCCTTACCCTCATTTGGATCGTGGAGCAATGGCTGGAGGTATTTATCGATCATTATTTACTTCATTATTTTCATGATAAATATATTGGTCCCATATTTTTGCATATTTGACAGGGATCAATATATTTAATTTTAGTCTATCATTTGGTTTCAGAGCATATAAAATACCTCTGCTTTGATTATTAGAATTGTTTCCATTAATATACGGATATGATAAAATTCCTGTGAAACAATCATTATATCATTTATTTGATAAAGAGGGATAAGGCATTTTTGATCTCTATTTCTCTCATATAGGGATAGTCCAAAGGGGAGGCTACTGGTAGTAACTTGGATTATTTGATCCAACGGGCATACGGTAGGGATATTAGGGATGTACCAATAAAGGAGGCTACTGTAGTACCTTGGTGCGTTTGACCCAACTACCTATGTACCGGAAGAGTTAATAGGTCATCAAGAATCATCTGAAAGGGCATTAGATATGATAAACTCTTAATATTTAGTTGATTTAATTTAGTTTTATTTAAGAGATTAATTAGTAAGATTTATGCTATGAAGCATGTACCTATCTGTTTGCTCACCCTTTTTGGATATAGTTTAAATAAAAGAAAAATCCAAATGTCTCGCGACCAAATCACCATGAGAGGAGGAAGCGTGGGTTTCCTTGCTTCGGATATGTGCACAGGATGAGGACAGATGAAAGACGCCTCTTACTGAAGATGTGCTGACCATATAGAATAAAAAAAAACACATGGCATTTAGAATTTTTTTTAAAAAATAGCCGACTGGGCCAGCAGCCAGCTGGGCCGGGAGATGGCCCAGCGCCTGAGCCAGCCGGCCAGTGCTGGCCCAGCGGCCAGCGCCTGGCCTAGCCTTGGGCCAGGTGGCTGATGCTGGCCCAGTGGCCGCACCTAGGCCAGGCTGGCCCAGCACCTGGCCTAGCGGCCAGGCTGGCCCAGGCAGGTGCTTGGGCCAATCGCGGGTAGGCTGGGCCATGGGCCCAGTCTGATTTGCGTCAGACTGGGCTGCACATTCAGTCTGAATCATGTGATAGTCTTGGTCATACTATTTTTGAGATGATTGAGAGATTTTTTGGTTAAATTAAACTATTAGAATTGGGTGAGGATGACGGGTTGCTGGCTTGTCTATCAAGTGGTTGGGCCATTGGCCTGGCCTATTTATGAACAATTATATTTAGAATTTGTGTGTATAAATTTTGTGAATTATGCATACATCTTAAGTGACATAATTGAGCATAAAATTTAAATAATGTCTAAGTAATAAATATAATTGAATAATTGAGGAGTAACCATAGCATCCTTAATTATAAAATTATATAATAAAGTTAATAAATCACATAAATAATAGACATTAATTGTAATTAATTATATGGATATAATAAAATTTATTCCAAAAAAAATTTGTTATATTTATATAATTAATTAGGATAAAATGTTAAATTATATTTTTCTAATCTACCCACAGGAATTAGAAAGAAGGAACAAATTTGATAGTTTTATCATACAGACTTAGGTGAATCTAATTGAATTAAAGCTTTAGCCCATATGCAAATTTTATGTCAGTAGATTCACTATTTTATATTTATATAATTAATTAAGATAAATATTAAATTATATTTTTCTAATCTACCCATAGGAATTAGAAATAAGGAACATAATTTGATAGTTTTATCATACATACTTAAGTGAATCTAATTGAATTAGAGCTTTAGCCCACAGGCAAGTTTTTGTTAGTAGATTCATTGGTTTCTAAATGCATGATTTACATTGGTAAAGCATTTTATTAGCCTCAATTTTTGATAATAAGCATGTATGTTTAAATTTTACAGTTATGCAACCTGTAAATTTCTCTGATATAAAGTGTGACATATCTGAATTGAGGAGTGATAACTATAAGGTTTGGAAGGAAAGAATTCTCCTTCATCTGGGTTGGATGGACATTGATTATGCTATAAGAAAAGATGAACTACCTTCAGTAACTCAGACCAGCACTTCTAGTGAGATTGCGATTTATGAATGTTGAGAGCGATCTATTCGCTTAAGTGTAATGTTCATAAAGACAAAAATCTCTGTTGGTATACGTGGTTCAGTCGATAAGCATAAGAATGTCAGGAAGCTACTAAAGGCCATTGATGAGCAATTCAGTACTTCAGTCAAAGATTTTGTCAGTTATGAATATAATATGGCTGATGTTATTTATAACACATGGTGGATTGATTCTAGTTCTATGATCCACATTTGCAATACTTTGCAAGGTATGCAAAACCTAAGGAAGCAAGTAGGAAGTGAGCTGTATATCTCTTCAGGAAACAAGATGCGCTCACATGTGGAGGCTATAGGGACATGCACTTTAGTTCTTAGTAGTGGTTTTATATTAAATTTGAAAAGGACCTTTTATGTACCTAGTTTTTCTAGGAATTTAATTCTAGCTTCAAGACTTGTACCTTTGGGTTATTCCTTCAACTTTTCAGATACTTCTTCCCGTTTATATTATAAATCTAAACTTGTTGGGAATGATACTTTGTCTGATGATCTTTTCTATATTAATTTGTAAAATAATACCACTCATGATGTGATGCATGTTAGGGCTGGCATGAAAAGATGTGTTGTAAATGATAACTCTTCTATGTTGTGGCATCGAAGATTGGGACATATCTCCATAGATAGAATCAAGAGGTTAGTGAATGAAGGAGTACTCAATACTTTGGATTTCACTGACTTTGATACTTGTGTGGACTGCATTAAGGGCAAGTAGACCAATAAGTCAAAGAAAGGTGCCAAGAGAGTTCAGACCTATTAGAGATCATACATACGGATATTTGTTGTCCGGATATGGATTTTCATGGTCCGAAATACTTTATCTGCTTCATTGATGACTACTCACGATTAATGTATCTCTACTTGCTTCATAATAAGAATGAAGCATTAGATGCCTTTAAAGTGTTCAAGGCACAAGTAGAGACACAATGTGGAAAACAAATCAAAATTGTGAGATCTGATAGAAGAGGTGAGTATTATGGGAGATACACAGAAGATGGACAAATGACTGGTCCATTTTTAAAGTTCCTTCAAAAATATGGGATTGTTGCCCAATATAGTTTACCTGGCTACCTGATCAGAATGGTGTAGCAAAAAGAAGGAACCAAACATTGATGGACATGGTGAGGAGCATGATTAGCAGCTCCAAACTACCTAAGTCCTTGTGGATAGAAGCTCTCAAGATGGCTGTGTACATATTAAATCGGGTTCCAACCAAGGCTATTTCTAAAACGCCATTTGAGTTATTTAAAGGTTGGAAACCAAGTTTGCGACATTTACGCGTATGGGGATGCCCATGTGAAGTGAGAGTATACAATCCATAAGAGAAAAGGTTGGACCCTAGGACCATTAGTGGGTATTTTGTTGGATATGCCGAGAGGTCCAAGGGATATAGATTTTACTGTCCATCTCACATAACTCGGATTGTGGAATCAAGAAATGTCAAATTTCTTGTGAATGACTTGATCAGTGGGAGTGATCAATTAAAGAGCATGATTCCTGAAAGGGAACATTCTGATGCTCAACCTTCCACTTCAAGTGACAGACTGATTATCGTTCATAGTGCCCCTCAAGATCAAACAGGCATTATACAACCAAGTCATTGAAATTCCATAATTTGCTGATAATGAACTAGTAGATCCAGTCTCTCATGAGTTACCAGAGATAATTGAACAATCAACTCCTCCAAAGAAGGTTGTTACAACATTAAGAAGATTTACAAGAGAAAAGAAATCAGCAATTTCTAGTGACTATATTGTGTATCTTCAAGAGTCGGACTATAACATTGGAGCTAAAAATGATCCTGAAATGTTTTCACAAGCCATGAATTGTAAGGAATCCAATTTATGGTATGATACTATGAAAGATGAGATGAATTCTATGGCTGTTGATGGAGTCTGGGATCTTGTTGAGTTGTCTGATGGAGCAAAAGTCGTTGGTTGAAAATGGGTCTTTAAGACCAAGAAAAACTCGTTAGGCAACATTGAGCGATATAAGGCAAGACTCGTTGCTAAGGGATTCACTCAAAGGGAGGGATTTTCTCCTATATCTAAGAAAGATTCCTTCCGTATTATCATGGCACTTGTTGTGCATTTTGATTTAGAGTTGCAACAAATGGATGTAAAAACTGCATTTCTCAATGGAGATCTAAAGGAAGAGGTTTATATGAAACAACCTGAAGGTTTTTCCTCTAGTGATAATGAGCAATTAGTATGCAAGCTTAAGAGATCTATATATGAATTGAAACAAGCCTCACGACAATGGTACTTAAAATTTTATGATGTGATTTCTTTATTTGGATTTGTATAGAACATCATGGATCAATGTATATACCAGAAGGTCAGTGGGAGCAAAATTTATTTTCTGATCCTATATGTAGATAATATTTTACTTGCAACCAATGATAAAGGTATGTTACATGAGGTGAAACAATTTCTCTCTGAGAATTTTGACATAAAAGATATGGGTGATGCCTCTTATGTCATTGGCATTAAAATTCAGAGAGACAGACTTCAAGGTGTTTTTGGTCTATCTCAAGAAACCTATATCAACAAAATTTTAGAGAGATTTCGGATGAAAAATTGTTCACCGAGTATAGCTCCCATAGTCAAGGGTGACAGATTCAATTTGAATCAGTGCCCAAGGAATGACTTTGAGAGGAAGGAAATGAAAAACACTCCATATGCTTCAGTTATTGGTAGCTTGATGTATGCTCAGGTCTGTACAAGACTTGACATAGCATTTGCAGTTGGGATATTGGGGAGATATCAGAGTAATCCAGGTTTAGACCACTGGAGAGCTACTAAGAAGGTGTTGAGGTATCTTCAGGATACCAAGGACTACATGCTTATGTTTAGACGGACTGAAAATTTGGAAGTAATTGGCTACTCTGATGCCGACTTTGCTGGCTATGTTGATTCTCGGAAGTCAATATCTAGATACATATTTATGTTTGCTGGTGGAGCTGTATCTCGGAGGAGTGCCAAGCAGACTTTGATTGCTACTTCCACTATGGAAGCCGAGTTCGTATCATGTTTTGAGGCTACTTCGCATGGTGTATGATTGAAGAGTTTCATTTCTGGGCTTAGAATTGTGGATTCTATATCTAAGCCATTGAAGATTTATTGTGACAATTCAGCTACAGTATTTATGACTAAAAACAATAAGAGTAGTAGTCGAAGCAAGCACATCGACATCAAATATTTAGCCATAAGAGAACGTGTTAAAGAAAAGACAGTGGTTATTGAACATGTGAGCACTGAGTTGATGATAACTGATCCCTTGACTAAAGGCATACCGCTACAGAAGTTTAGGGATCATGTAGACCGTATGGGTCTTGGTTATTTTATTTAATTCATTGTATAGATGAATTTTATAATTAATGAAACTTTTTTATGGTTGTGATGTTTTTCACATTCAGTTATTTAGTGTACACATTTATTTTGTGATGAGCATCATTAAGTTGGACCTATAATAAACATGGGGTTTATTCATTAAGTTATATGGGTTTATGTTTGGAAAATATAATATATTGTGATACATAGTAAACAATACTCGATTTTAAGAGGACCTATTGCCATGATTCATGTATTTTGTTTCTTACTATAGTAATAGAATATACGAACCAAGTGGAAGAATGTTGGTTTTTTCTCCATTAAGTGTATCGGTTAGATACGATTAAGGTGGTCCTATATTCCGATCTTGAGGGACTATGTGAATTCAAATTTTGAATTTGAATTCACGATTAAGATAAGCATCCCTCAACCATATCCATTTAAAGCGCCCTCTGTGATGGACAGATAAAGCATAAAGAAATATAAAAACGGGAAAGTCCCTGTGCCTGGTCTCGATGAAAAAGTTTACACCATCGCTGAGAGAGACCGTAAGGTATGGAAGAGCCTTACCCTCATCTGGACCGTGGAGCAATGGCTGGAGGTATTTATCGATCATGATTTACTTCATTATTTTCATGATAAATATATTGGTCCCATATTTCCGCATATCTGATAGGGATCAATATATTTAATTTTAGTCTATCACAATAATTTTTTTGATGCAGAGAATGGAACAAGCAGACTCAAGCAGGCGATCATCTAAAAATCAGATTACTCCGACTCCAGACCTTGCTATCCTTGCAAAGGATATTAGTGATCTAGCAAGCAAAGAAAAAGCATTGTTTAGTCCTATATTGAGGAAATGGCATCCTCTGGCTGCAGGTGTTGCTGTTGCTACCCTTCATTCATATTTCGGTAATGAACTTAAGCAGTTTGTATCTGGTGTCACAGAACTGACATCAGACGCAGTCCAAGTGCTTAAAGCTGCTGACAAATTAGAGAAAGATCTTGTACATATTGCTGTCGAGGATTCTGTTGATAGTGATGATGGGGGTAAGTCATTAATCCGTGAGATGCCTCCTTTTGAGGCAGAAACTGTGATAGCTAATCTTGTGAAGACTTGGACAAAGACAAGGGTAGGCAGACTGAAGGAGTGGGTGGACCGGAACTTGCAGCAAGAGGTTTGATTATGTTGCCTATATTTGTAATTTCTCTACTCAGCGGACATTTGCAAAGGCATTGTTTTTTATACTTACAATCTGACCTGCTGGTTGCCTTCAAAATCTTCTGCCTCTATTCTTTCTTGTTTCACACATGGAAAGAGTAATGTTTATACATAACATCTTGTTTCCTTTAAGCCTAATCACAGAATTCCTATTCTTCTCATTAGTTATCCATGCATATATCGGTATGAACAGACAAAAAGGTCCTCTCTCAAACCAACCAAATTAAGTCCTCTGCCCACAACATTAATAGAAAACTGAATCCAAGCGCCCTCTTGAAGTTTTGTGTTCATCCTTAGAAAACAAAAGACATTAAAAATCAGCTTGTTATAGAATAAAAGAAACCACTAATCTATATTACCACAAACCACACACAAGTGCAAACCAACCAAATTAGTCCTCTCTCAAACCAGTGAAGTTGCACCCACAATATTAATCCAAAACTAAATGGAAGCTCTCTTGAAGCTTTGGGTTCATTCACCAAAAGGTCCAAACAAATATCAATCTTGTTTCTTTGTTCATTCAGATTACACTGTAAAAGTGCCAAGAATAAGAATTATATCTCGTATATTAATGCAAATCCATCAACTTAAACAAATAAGAAGGTCGATGTTGGCCCAGATGGCAACCCAAGAGGGGGGGGGGGGGGGTGAATTGGGTTCTTAAAATTTAACTCTTTTAAAAACTATTTGCTTTGATATGAAAGAGCTTGAGAGCAAAGTATAAATGAATGCTAATCACAACTAAATGAGATAGAGAGAGAGACAAAGAGACAAAGCATGGCAAACACAAAGATTTTATAGTGGTTTGGTGTATCCACACCTACGTCCACTCCCAAGCTTCACTTGGGTCCACACTATAATCCACTTGATTACAGTTGAGTTGTTTTACAAGCTCACAACTCAAAACTTGTTGTTTCCCCCGGGATCACAATGAACCCAGCTGGTTTTCTGCGCTCACCAGCACACAACCCAACCACAAGCTATCCTTAGCTTGTACCGAGGTATACTACCTCCACTAATTCAATCCTCCGATTGAATTAGCAAACACAAATGGAGAATAAAGTTTTAAAAACACAGCAGTTCCTCAAATGAGCAAATAAACAATAAAATAAACAAGGATAAGAAAAGCATGTTTGAAGCTCTTTGAAAGAATGCTTTTCTTCTTTTCCTCTTCTCCTTTGAAAGATTGAATCAGGGCCTCAGCTCAGATTCTTCACAGAAATTTGCTGTTGAGAAGTTGAGGATTTGGGGCTTTTGCTTTTGTTGAGAGGTAAAATTGTCATTGCGTTGATAACCATGCGAAGGGGCTAAGATCAGCCCCAGCCCCCACTGCTACGCTGCGCCTACGAAGAACGAGCTAGCTAGTATGATCCGGCGGATCGAGCAACCCATAGCTCGATTTCTCCGAGCAATCCATAGCTCAGTTCCCCCGAGCAACCCATAGCTCGGTTTCCCCGGGCCATCCATAGCTCGGCTTCCCGAGCAACCCATAGCTCGGTTCCCCCGAGCAACCCATAGCTCGGTTTCCCCAAGCAATCCATAGCTCGGCTTCCCGTGCAACCCATAGCTCGGCTTCCTCGGGCCATCCATAGCTCGGCTTCCCCGGGCCATCCATAGCTCGGCTCCCCCGAGCAACCCGTAGCTTGGCTCCCCCGAGCAACCCGTAGCTCGGTCCCCCGAGCAACCCGTAGCTCGGTTCCCCCGAGCAACCTGTAGCTCGGCTCCCCCGAGTAACCCCCGAGTAATCCATAGCTCGACATGCACCTCCGCGGAACTTGGCGTGGGAGAGCCCAAGTCTAGTGTAACAGAATCCCAACGAAGAATCATATCGAGGAGTGGCCTAGGATATGCAATAATGGCCTAGGACCTACGCAGTCATTGGACCTCAAGCCATCAGAGAGCTCTCCCAGCCGTCGATCCTTCAACAGACAAGATACGGATCCCACCGGCCTCACAATGACTTGATTCGAATCATCTCCGTATCCCAACAACCTTCGAACCTTTCAGAATGCGCTCAAGATTCAGGTGATCACCTATAAATAAGAAACTCCCAGATTCTCTCAGGTACGTGCGCACAAGCTCCTGTACATAGCTCCTGGCTCAGTCCCAGCATCACTCTCTCTCTTTCACTGCTCCCCCTTTTCCCTTTCCGCCGTCGGTGCTCCGCCCGAGCTCCCGATTGGCCGCCCCTGGAGGGACTCCCCAGAGGGATCCTTCTCCTCATTTCAGTTGATCGTCGATCCCCACTGACTTGATCATTGGAGGGTCTTCCGCGGAGGGCCATCCCCAACGCCTCTCACATGAGGACTTATTTGCAGGTCCACCAAGGAGGAAGCCCGATCAGGAGACCGATCACGCCCGAGTCAGAGGACAGATCCCGGTGGCAACAGATTGGTGCTAGAGGAAGGGCCTCAAGTCCCATTAAAACTTGAAGAAAGGAGATAAGGATCTTGATCCGGAAGAGAACCTCTCCAATGGCTAAGCGAAGAAGAGCAACTTCTGAAGCCCACGACCAGGTCGTCTCCTAGAGACCTGATCCGATGAGCAACGTGGCGCCGCTGCCAGTCGAGACCCCGTCGCTGCCAGCTATCCTGGTGACCCAGGATCAGTTCGCCACGCTGGTCCAGCAGGTCCAACCAAGCCCTGACCCATCTGGTTCAGGAGCGCCTCGCAACTGCCCCTGCTCCATGCCTCCCTGAGGAGGCCGTGTAGCCCCTTTCTCTCCGGCCACCTCTTCTTTTGGTCCGCATGGAGCCGCGGACCCCCCACACCGACCCAAAGAGGCCAGACCAGTCCCGTAAGGGGGTTGCAATAGGGATATTTCCATATCTCGGTGGGCCCGATCCCTCCCTCCGGAGTCCTCCCGCCATGATTCGACGCCGTCCCCGCACTCTCCTCACCTGGTCCCTCCTTTTACATCTGAAGAGGAGATCCACCGACAACTCTGGGAGATGCGTCAGGAGCTGGACGCCACCAAGCAGGCTCATCCGCCTCAGCCCAAGGCAGAGCAGGGCATCCCCTTCTCCAAGGGGATTATGGAGGAAGTGATTCCCTCCCATGTTAAGCTACCCGCCATCGAGCCCTACCATGGCTCCTCTGATCCAGATGATCACCTCAGTAGCTTCCGGTCAATAATGATGTTCCACGGAGTATCAGACGTGATCCTCTGCCGTGCTTTCCCTTCCACCCTCAGAGGATCTGCCCGAACCTGGTTCAACGCCTTGAAACCAGGTTCCGTTGATTCATTCGACGAGCTGAGCCATCTTTTTATTGGCCAGATCGTTAGTAGCCGTGGTCACCAACGAAGATCCGACTCCCTCTCTAAAGTTAAGCAGAGAGAGGGGTAGTCCTTGAGAAATTACCTTGGCCGTTTTAACAAAGCCATGCTGGAGGTGGAGCACCTTAATCATGAGGTGGCTATGTCCACCCTAGCGGGGGGAGTCTTGAAGGAGAGCGACTTCTACCTGGCGATGGAGGTCAGCTACCCCCCGAACCTCTCCGATATGATGGCCCTGGCAGACAAATACGTCAGGGTCAAAGAATCATGGAGAGTTGCCCGCGTCGAGCTGGCGAAGAAGAAAGAACCTAAAGGTTCGGACAGGCACCGACCCATCCGTCAGCCAAGCCCGCCTCATCGCCAAAGAGCTCCCCCGCTGCCACCAAGAAATCGCTTCCGGAGCCCACCGAGGCGATTCGACCAGTACACCCCACTCACTGTTCCTAGGGCGCAAATCCTCATGGAGATAGAGCGCCAGCTCCCCCGACCAACTCCTTTCCAAGGGAACCCAACTCGGAGGGACCCCACCAAGTACTTCCGCTATCACCGGGAGCATGGCCACGACACCGAGGAATGCTGGCAGTTGAAGAACGAGATTGAGAGGCTAATCCAATGGGGCCGACTGAACCAGTTCAGGAGGGTGCCTGAGCCAGGACAAGGGGGTGACCGCTAGCCCGAGCTTCAGCAGCCTCCTCCTCCTCCAAATCCACCCGTAATCAGCCACATCAACATGATTAAAGGGCCGGTAGCTCGGGCTCCAAAATGATGGTGAAGGCTCGGCGCCAAAGAAAGACGAACGGGTGAGCTCTCCTTCTCCGATGATGATCTCCAAGGGATACAATTCCCACATGATGACGCATTAGTTGTATCTCTCAATTTAAATAACTACGATGTAAGTCGGATCCTTGTTAATAGTGGAAGCTCCGTGAATGTTCTGTACCTCGATGTGTTCGCCAAGATGAAATTGCTCATGAAAAACCTTCGAGCCATGGACTCCACCCTAATGGGGTTCACCGTCGATGTTATCATCCCTGAAGGGGTCGTAACATTAACGGTTCGGGCAGGAGCCTGACCCCTTGTGACCACTGTTCACACGAACTTCCTAGTGACCAGGCTTAGGTCGCCCTACAATGCGATATTAGGGAGACCCGGCCTGATGTCCCTTAAAGCCGTCGTCTCCATCCCGCACCTATCTATGAAATTTCTCACTGGGCGGGGAGTTGGTGTTGTCCAAGGAAGCCAAACTATGGCTCGACAGTGTTTTGTCACCAACCTTCAGTCTAGAATGCCTGAAGTTGATGGGCTGGATGCTCGGGAGGACTTCGCCGAGCAACGGGGAGAACCAGCTAAGGAACTGGAAGAAGTACCACTGGACGAAGCTCGTCCCGACCAAACCATAAAGATCGGGTCGCTGCTGAAAGGAGAATCCCGGCAGGAGCTGATCGACTTTCTCCGAAGCAACGCCGATGTCTTCGCCTGGTCCGCCTCCGACATGCCAGGAATCAGCCCCAAAGTTCTCATTCACCACCTTAACGTGGATGAGATGTACCGACCCGTCAAATAAAAGAAGAGGAGTTTCGCCCCAGAGCGGCAGAGAGCAATTAAAAAGGAGGTTGATAAACTTATCAAGGCGAACATTATTCGGGAGGTGAATTACCCAAGTTGGCTGTCAAATGTCATCATGGTAAAGAAGTCGAGCGGCAAGTGGCGGATCTGCATCGACTTCACCGACCTCAACAAAGCATGCTCAAAGGACAGCTTCCCCCTCCCCCGAATTGATCAACTTGTAGATGCCACCTCGGGTCACCAAATGCTGACGTTCATGGACGCCTACTCGGGCTACAACCAGATCCGGATGGCCCTCGAAGATGAAGAAAATACCGCCTTCATAACCAACCGAGGTACTTACTGTTATCGTGTTATGCCTTTCGGTCTTAAAAATGCAGGTGCCACCTACCAAAGGCTGGTCAACAAAGTTTTCAAAGAGAAAATCGATCGGAACATGGAGGTATACGTCGACGACATGCTGGTCAAAAGCAAAGAAGCATCACGGCACGTCGAGGATCTCTCGGAGAGCTTCGTGACGCTCCGCAAATACCGGATGAAGCTCAATCCAACTAAGTGCGCCTTCGGCGTTAACTCTGGGAAGTTCCTCGGCTTCATGGTTTCCCAATGGGATATTGAAGCTAACCCCAGAAGATCCAGGCTCTTTAGCAGATGGCGCCCCCAGCATCTATTAAAGAAGTCCAGCACCTAACTGGAGAATAGCAGCCCTTAATCGCTTCGTGGCTCGGTCCGCCGAAAGATGCCTCCCTTTCTTCAAAACTCTCAGGTCGGCTAAGAATTTCCAATGGTCTTTCGAGTGTCAAAAATCATTCGAAGATCTCAAGAAGTACCTCGGCTCTCCCCCTCTCCTCAGCAGTCCAAATCCTGGGGAGACATTGTTCATGTATCTGGCTGTCTCGGAAGGTGCCGTTTGCTCGGTGTTGGTCAGAGAAGAAGATAAGGCCTAGAAGCCGATTTATTATGTCAGCAAACTGCTCTGAGACGTGGAAACGAGGTATACCCGAATTGAGAAGATGGTGTTGGCCTTGATCACCTCAGTCCAAAGTTGCGGCCATACTTCCAAGCACATTCTGTGACGGTCCTGACTGACCAACCCATCAAGGCGATGGTCCACCATCCGGAGACATCGGGGAGAATGACTAAATGGGCCGTCGAGCTGAGCGAGCACGACATTCATTCCAGTCTTGCCTGGCCATCAAAGCTCAGGTGCTGGCTGACTTCCTCCTCGAATGTACCATCCCGGAGGACGGCTCCACCCCCAACTCCCCCGAGCGCCCAAAATCTGATGCCCGGTGGCTCCTCCATGTCGATGGGTCATCCAACGCCCACCACTCCGGTGCGGGCTTAGTCCTCACTAGGCTGGAGGGGACGACTTTCGAATATGGCATCTGCTTCTCCTTCCCGGCCTCCAATAACGAAGCCGAATATGAAGCTCTGCTGGCCGGTCTCCGGATCGCCCGCAGCCTTAAGGTGGAGAAACTAAATTCCTTCACCGACTCTCAGCTGGTGGAAGGTCACGTGCGAGGGGAGTTTGAGGCTCGAGAACCAAACATGATCCGATATCTCCAAGAGGTTCGAAGCCTACTCTCCCATTTCCCTGAATTTGAGATCATTCAGATTCCTAGATCTAAAAATGCTCGTGCCGACCTATTATCTCGGCTGGCGACTGCGGAATCAATGGACGCCAAACGAAAGTTTCATTTGGAAATTTTGGAGAGACCTAGTATCACGGAAGCTGACCAAGTGATGCAAGTTGAGGCCGAACCATCATGGTTCAACCCCATCCTGAAGTACCTTAGAGAAGGGTCGCTCCTGGCCGATAGAAGAGAAGCTAGAAGGCTAAAGCTGCAAGCCACCCACTATGTGTTGATTGATGACTAGCTCTACAAGCGGTCCTTCTCTATGCCGTTGCTCAGATGCCTTCGCCCATCTGAAGCTGACTATGCCCTTCGGGAGGTACACGAGGGGATTTGCGGCAACCATCTGGGGAGCTGGTCCTTATGCCACAAGGTGCTACGTCAAGGTTACTATTGGCCAACCATGCAAAAGGATGCTGACGACCTTGTCCGAGCTTGTGACCCATGCCAAAGACACTCTAGTATTCAGAGGCTCCCCTCCGCCAGCCTGGTCCCCATTTCCTCTGCTTGGCCCTTTGCCAAGTGGGGAATGGACATCCTCGGCCCATTTCCACTCGCAACGGGGCAGCGGAAGTTTTTATTCGTCGCCATCGATTACTTCACCAAATGGGTCGAGGCAGAAGCAGTTTCTCAAATAACTGAGGCTCGGGCCAAGGACTTCGTGTGGAGATCCATCATCTGCCGCTTCGGCCTCCCACACACCATCATTACTGACAACGGCAAATAGTTCGACAATCCAAAGTTTCGTCAGTTCTGCGAGGAGCATGGGATTCATCACCGCCTTACCTCGGTCGGACATCCACAAGCTAACGGGGCAGCCGAGGTAACTAACCAAACCTTGCTTCAAGGGATCAAAGCTCGGCTCTCCAGAGCCCGAGGCAGATGGGAGGACGAATTACACCATGTCCTATGGGCCTACCGCACCACCCCGAGAGTGCCCACAGGCGAGACCCCATTTTGGATGGCCTTCGGCACAGAGGCCGTCATCCCCGTGGAGATAGGACTCCCTTCCCTGCGGGTGGAAAGCTACTCGGAGGAAGACAGTGACGAGCAGCTCCGCGCCAACCTTGACCTGGTAGAGGAGATCAGAAAAAGCTCGGATCAAGATAGCTGCCTACCAGCAAAGAGTAGCCCGTTACCACGCCTCTAGAGTCAAATGGAAAGCTTTCTTGCCTGGCGACCTCGTTCTTCGGAAAACATATGTCTCCAAACCGCTGGAGCAAGGAAAGCTAGACCCAAACTAGGAAGGCTCCTACCAAGTAGCGGAGGTCGTCGGACCCGGTACCAACAAGTTGCAAGATCTAAGCGGAAGATCCATCCCTTGGACATGGAATTCGGACAATCTCCGCAAGTATCATCAGTAGGGTACGTCCTCTATAGGCTCGCCTTCTTAAATTTTTGTTGGCATATTGTTTCATAATTCATGGCATATATTACCACAAATTATATCATAAAAAATCGTGAAGAAAAACAGATGCTGCTTACCAATCCTCGGCACGACCGAGTTATCTGTTTAAGCAGGAAATCTTCGATCCTCGGCTGGGCCGAGCAACTAGTCTCCGAACCTCGGCTGGGCAGAGCAACAAGTCTCCAAACCTCAGCGGGGCTAGGCAACAAATCTCCAAACCTCGGCTGGGCCGAGCAACTAATCTTCGAACCTCGGCTGGGCCGAGCAACAAATCTCCGAACCTCGGCTGGGCCGAGCAAATAATCTCCGAACCTCGGTTGGGCTGAGCAACTAATCTCCGAACCTCGGCTAGGCCGAGCAATAAATCTCTGAACCTCGGCTGGGCCGAGCAAATAATCTTTGAACCTCAGCTGGGCCGAGCAACAAATCTCTGAACCTCGGCTGGGCTGAGCAAATAATCTCTGAACCTCGGCTGGGCTGAGCCAAAAATCTCCGAACCTCGGCTGGGCCGAGCAACAAATCTCCGAACCTCAGCTAGGCCGAGCAATAAATCTCCAAACCTCGGCTGGGCCGAGCGATGGATACTAAAGCCCCGGCCAAAACCAAAGTGCATAAAGCCCCGGCTAAAATCGGAGTGCATAGGTCCTGGCAAAAACTGAAGCATGCAAACCTCGACCGAAACTGAAGACTTCCGAACAGTCCCCAGAGCTTCGACCAGTTCGAAGAATACACACCGTGCAATATCATCAGCGGGTACAAATTCTGCGCCTTTAGCAAATCCCTAAAGGCCTCGACAGGCCCTACACGGCCACCTAAGAACCCCAGACAAAGTCGGGGAACCTCTCCTGCTACTAAATCCTCGGGCTAACCAAGCAGTATCCCTACGCCTTACCGCCTAAGTGTCTGTCTCGTTCTGCAAACGGGACCATGATTCACCGCGTAAGCCCACGGACCGCCCAGGTCTCCCTTTGGCTCGAATAGGGACAAATGGTTTTTCCTTTTTATGGACCAAACGACGATCTCAGCAGGGAACAAAAGATTGCCAAAAAAAAGAGCTTCACTCTTTATTTATTATGGAGAAAAATACAAAAAGAAAAAGTGAAAAATGGCCTTCATAGAGGCCTACTGTCTCCCCCAAGGAGCTGCCGGGTCCTCCCTGCGTCGAGTCAGCTCGGCAACTTGCTGACGGAGGTAAGCTATCACCCCCTCCTGCCGATCAATGACCCAGCGAAGAGCCTTGGCCTCCCCCACTGAAACAGCGAGAAACTCCTCGACCGACTTCTTGAGCTGCTCATGGCCTCTAGAGCTAAAGCCAAGGCCATGCTGTCGACAGTCACGGAGGAGCGGCTCCCCCGAGAGCCCCTGCGGCCATTGCTAATAACGCTCGACTCTTCGGACGATTGCCCTTCACCCCGAGAAGCCATACCCGCTCTCAGGAGCTGTCGAAAGGCTAGCCGAGAGGATGGCAAACTCTGGCCTCCCTCTCGTCCATATTTATACCGCCCAGGCGAGTATCTCGAGCAGTCAGGTCATTAACCCCAACCCATGAGAATCTGCCATGTGTCGCCACTTTGGCTGGCGCCCATGGGAAGCGAAGAATCACGCCCCCTCCCGAGGAAAATCGGTAAGCATCGACAAATTACTCAGAAACCCCCCTCCTTCTCTAGAAACTGGGTTCCTTCCAATCTATCGGGCCCTCACAAAGTAAATGTTCTCGAAACCCCACCGGATTTCCTCGAATCAGCCACCCTCGTAGAAGTGCGAAGAAACGAAAAGGTGCGTCAGCGGCTAACGCTAACTCGCTTCCCTCGGAAACCACCAAATCATAAATATCGGGCGTCCCCATGCACCGCCCATTTCACTTTGACGTTCCATGCCAAATCTGATAGGAACCAAACATCGGAGTCTCAGCGATGACCAAATTACCCCTCCGAGCAACAAATCTCTGAACCTCGACAGGGCCGAGCAATAAATCTCCGAACCTCGGCAGGGCCGAGCAATAAATCTCCGAACATCAGCAGGGCCGAGCAATAAATCCCCGAACCTCGGCAGGGCCGAGCAATAAATCCCCAAACCTCGGCAGGGCCATACAATAAATCTCCGAACCTCGGCAGGGCCGAGCAATAAATCTCTGAACCTTGGCAGGGCCGAGCAATAAATCTTCGAACCTCGGCCAAAGTTAAGGAATATGTTCTACTACTAAGAATCCCGGCAAAAGCCGAGGAGTTCTTCCCACTATCAAAGCCCCAGCATAAAGCCGAGACACATGTCTCGTTATCACAAATCCCGACTAGACCAAGCAATCTCCAAAGTGCGGGCAGCTTATAAGCCCCGACCGGGTCGGGTAGCGCAAAAATCCTCGGCTAAGAACGAGCGATATCTCCGTGCCTTATCCTACGCCAAGTAAGATACTATCTGAAAGCTCGGACAAGCCAAGCAGCTTCTTAAATGCCCCAAGACGAGGTTAGCACCTCGCGGTACTTCGATAGAGGTGAAGGACCTCCCTCTACTCGAAAGAAACATACGAGCTCTCTTTTCGAAGAAACACCTGTTTCGTTCTACAAACAAAATCATGCCTACCACGTGAGTCCACACAACCGCCTAGGTCTCTCTTCAAATAGGAACAAACAGCCTCCCCTACTAAGAACCAAGCTGCGATTTTGGCAGAAAGCAAAGCGATAAAATGTACTACGACACAGGAGCAACAACTCTCGACACAAAAAGAAACAGAAGCTAGGAAAAGGACAAAACTTCCTTTATTTCATTACTAGCGAAATGAATTATAACCGCCCAAGAGGCATTACAAGTGCGTTGAAGCATGAGAAATGAAGACGAGTACATAGCTCGGGCGAACTGCTCCAAGGAAGCTTCGGGTAACAATAAAACTTTGGCATCCGACCCAACAAACCTGACAAGCCACGAACCGGTCAGCTAGCGCTGATAATGAGCAAATGACTCGGCCCGACTGTTGCGACCAGCTTCAGTTAATAATGATATCTTGACATCCGTCTTGAGATATCAAAGAAATCAGAAAGGATGGACGAGCTTTGTCCCAAGTGATAAACACATAAATAATTATTACTAAACCTATTAATTAATAATTTAACGTAGCTATTATTATTTAATATTTTAATATTTTATATAATATTTTAGATACAATCTTATCAATTTAAAGAGCTCGATTTTAGAAATTTAATGACACAAATGGCACTCAAATCGGATTTAAGATGAGCCCGAAATTGATTTTGTATTGATTTATTTGTTTTAGCACAGCTTTTAAAGTGAAGTCGGCAAACCCAGTGCCGACTTCATCATTTTCTCAGCCTTCACACACGATTCTTCTTCGATTCCAATCTAATATTTTCCTCAACTAATTAAGAAATAGATTAGATTGGAAGTTATCAAATTAAAAAAATTAAATTCCTCTAGAAGGAATTTGAATTTTATTGAGGATTTATCCAGATTTTTTTCATTATTTTCGTTGCTTCCGCATCCTCTGTTTTGCCAACGCCATGTCTTCGCCGCGTCTTCACCGCATTCGGGCCTCTACAAATAGCAGCAAATGAGGGAGAGCAAGGGAGGAGCCATCCATCTAATGATCTGCATCCGTTCCAAGCCGTGAGGGAGAAATTTGTGAGTCCGTGGGCGTTGGAATAACCGTTCGGAGACTCTGTTCCGTTTGTAAGCATGGATGTTCTGTTTCTTCT
Source organism: Calamus simplicifolius (assembly GCA_900491605.1). Taxonomy (NCBI): domain Eukaryota; kingdom Viridiplantae; phylum Streptophyta; class Magnoliopsida; order Arecales; family Arecaceae; genus Calamus; species Calamus simplicifolius. The sequence goes on along the minus strand of UESW01002955.1, from coordinate 33,281 downwards.
TCCAGCCATGACTTCCAGCCGTGAAGAAGAGGAGAGAAGCTCTATTCTTCCTCAATCGTGGAGGCTCTTTTCGTCCGTGGGCGTTGGAAGATCTGTTTTGTTCGTGGGCTGGTTCATGTCTTCAACCCGGTTCAGCCTGTCTTCAGTCTGTTTCATCTGGTCTTTGATTTGATTTATAAAGAATTTGTTGCTCTCTTATTGCTATCTGAAATTAAAACTCTTTAATTTTTTAATATGCACTCTTGGATGTTATTGAAATAAAGTTTTATTCATATTTAATTGTTATTAAATTCTATTTAAGTAAAAATAATTTAGACTGATTTATTCTTAAAAGGGACGGGCCGTGATCTACGAGTACGAGCCATGCTCTAATAAGATAAACCATATCTTATTATTTTGCACTACTAATTATCTACTTCGTTATCTATTTAGTTAAATTTATAAATTTATTTCAAGATAATCGCTAAAGTCCCTGTGGAATCGATCCCTTACTCTCGCTATTCTAATAGTGAAATTAAGGTGTTTTAATCATTGCGCTACGACACGCATCAGATTTTTGGCGCCGTTGCTGGGGACTTAAGTGTGTTATTTTGAAAAAAAAATTTATAAAAATAAAAAAAATATAAAAAAATTAGATTAATTTTTTCTTAATTTTGATAGTTATTGTGTCTTTATTTTATTTCTTTAATTGTTAGAATTGCATATTTTCTTTTTAACATTAAAAAAATTATTACTTTCCTTTTTGCCACAAATCCAATTTTAACCTAATCAAATTTTCCATTTAATTAACTTACCTAAAAAAAACTGAAAGAAAACCCTAAGACACCTTCCATAAAATATAATTAATTTAAGGAAGCAAAATAAAAAAAATTTATAAAAAAAAAAAAAATAAATATAAATAAAATAATTATTTCTATGCTATAGATTGACTTAGGTGGATTTATTTTCTGCAAAACTCAAAATTCTTCCATTGACATCTCATAATTTATTAGGAAATTAGAACCTAATCACAAAAATCTAAAAAAATAATAATTAGATTAATTTTATTTGATAATTTTAGGAGTTGGACATCTGTTTGTTGCATAGCATTTTCATAATTAACTTTAAGGGCACAAACCCCTAATCAAGATAAGGTGGGGATTTCATCACCTTCCTTACCCCACAAACCACATCCTTCATTCTGCATTAACCCAAACCTTTAACTCTAAATTAATTAGACATCAGCCACTAAGGAACTCGAGCTCAATAGGACAAGGAACCAAAAGAGTTGGACTGGGTCGAGATTGACTGCTTAACTGGTGTCTAGAAAGGAAAGGAAAGTGGTTACTTAATTGGTTCCATTCGCTTACCTAGTAAGCAACGGGGGGACCCCCACTGACCTTATCCTCAACAGGCTAGTTAATTAGCTAATTTTTGACTTGGAGGGCTCCAAGGCGGTCTTCGAAGTAAGGAGCTGTCTAGATCTAGGGTAAACCTAGAATAGAGAGTCTAATCTTTGCTAACTTAATTGCTAAGAATTATTAATTAAACCCTAATTAAATTATTCATTCCTCATAGTTCTAGAAATTTTTAGGGTATTTTCTTTAGAATTTTCCTCTTTTTCTTCTATTAATAAATAAATAAATAATAATAATAATAAAATGGTTTGCTTTAGAGTCATTGGTAGGGTGTATGCTTGGTCGCCGATCGTTGCAACCCAACCTTATACCCTTAGATCCTGAGATAGAAAGAACTATTAGAGCAAACAGACTCAGAATTATGGATCCTAATAACGAAAATAATCAACCACGGCAGTTAAAAGAGTATTTCACTCCTTCAAGGTATACCTACTCTCCCTGCATTCAAAGTGCCTCCAGTAGAGGCTGTCCAATATGAAATTAAGTCAAGTGTAATCCAAATATTACCATCTTTCTATGGACTTACAAATGAGGATCCCTACAAACACTTAGATGAATTCTTGGAAATTTTCCCAACTATCAAGATTCAAAATTTCTCAGATGATGCACTTAGGCTTAAGCTATTCCCTTTTTCCCTAAAAGATAAAGCCAAATATTGGTTAAATTCATTAGACACTGTTATAATTTCAACTTGGGATCATCTTCAGAGAGAATTTCTTAAGAAATATTTTCTTATAGGAAAAACGAATCAAATTAGAAAAGCCATAACAAGTTTTTCCCAGACAGATGGAGAAATGTTCGATGAGACATGGGAGAGATTCAAAGAATTGATTAGAAAATGTCAACATCATGTTATACCCAAATGGCAACTGGTTCAGTGCTTTTATGATGGATTATCAGAAAAGCATAGGCAAATGGTTGATGCTTCATGTGGTGGGACATTTATGTTAAAAAATGAACATGAAGCTTGGCAACTCTTTGAGACATTGAGTGAGAATTCATTACATCATATGTCAGTTGCTTGTCGAGACCCTCCCGTAGAACCTAAAAGAGGTGGAATATATGAAATAGGTCATTCTACAGATATCTATACAAAGTGTTGGCCCAGATGACAATCCAAGAGGGGGGGGGGGGTGAATTGGGTTCTTTAAAAAATTAGCCTTTTTAAATTATTTAGCTTGAGATGAAAGAAGGCAAATGCAAAGTAAAGATAAATTGCAGTGAATAAGCAGAGATAGAGATAGATACAATAGATCATGGCAAACACAAAGGATTTTATAGTGGTTCGGTGTATCCAACACCTACGTCCACTCCCAAGATTCACTTGGGTCCACACTATAATCACCCTAGATTACAGCAGAGTTGTTTTACAAGCTTACAACTCGAACTTGTTGTTTTCCTGGGCGCACAACGAACCCAGCTGGTTTTCAAGGGCTCACCAGCACAAAAACCCTTTAACCCAAGCTTAATCAAGCTTGAACTGAGGTAAGACTACCTCCTCTAGTTCAATCCCCCAGATTGAACTAGGCACAAAGAATAGAAATAAGTTTGTTTAGTTACAATGCTCCTTAATGAGCAGAATAACAAAAGTAAGAATAGAGTTTAGTTAAGCCTGATTTGCAGTTGGTTGGCTTTGAGCTTTTCTTCTTTTCTTCAACTCCTTTGAGGTGTAGAATCGGCCTCAGCACGGATTCTCCACAGAATGAGTGTTGGAGTTGATTTGGGCTTTTCCTCTTTTCTTTGAGTGGTGGAAATCACTTGAGATGCACTTGGATTTCTTCTGAAGCTTCCTTGGATAGTAGAGCTTGAGCACAGATGGAGCTTCCTTTGATTTCACACTCTTTCTTTCACTCTATTTTGAATCATGGATTTTTCAGCTAACGCTCTGTTTTTTCGATTTTTCTTTTCTTTTCCTTTGAAATAAATATCTCTCTCTATGTCTCTCTTTGATTTGAAAACAACTTCTCTATTTATAGATTCTGCAAGAATATAGCCGTTAGAGATAAAGAAAAATAGCCGTTAATAAAAAAACTTACCGTTGGAGCTGAGTTGGCATCCGTAAAAATTTTGCCCAGATTTGCTAGAGTCGACTCATGCTTTTCCCGAGTCGGCTCGAGCTCGTCTTATAAAAAATAAAAATGTTTATAAAGGTTAGGGGTCGACTCACCAAAAGTAAAGTGTCGACTATTGAAAGTCGAGAGTCGACTCATGAAAAGCTGGGTCGACTCGCGAAGTGCTCAGAAAAACACACCTCTGGTGTCTGAGCGGAGTCGACTCGCACAGTCATGGAGTCGGCTCGACAGAATCAGGGGTCGACTCGACAAATTTCGTGGGTCGACTCGAGACAGATGCACATTTCTGTACACTGAGTGGAGTCGACTCTGAAACTCAAGAGTCGGCTCCGAAACGTATCAAAAATCAGAAACTTTTCTGATTGACATTAAAATCGTTCCAGATTCATTTTAATTCATTGTTTTGACTTGAATTCAATAAAATTGACATCAAGAATTAATTCAAGAACTATTCCAAAAACTCATTGAATAAAACATGAATTATAAAATTTCTTTTTGAAAGTTTAAACATTGAGCTTAAAGTTACTTTCAAAATTGATTAAAGTCAAACTTTAACATTCTATTGATTGTTCAAATAAATTTATTGCTCATTTAAATAAACTCATTATATCTTTTAATGAACTCAATGGCTTTTAGTAATCATCAAAATCAAAAGGATTGGGTCATATAATTTTTTAATAATCTTCCAACAATCTCCCCCTTTTTGATGATGACAAAAACATTGAGTTTATGCATGATTGATTAGTGAATTTTTTGTTTTCATAGTTAGGCTTAGGCTCCCCCTGAATGAGGTAGCTCCCCCTATGAAACTTAAATAAATATCCCATTGTTTATCTCATTGATTACTTTGATTTTCTCAAATGTATTTACAATCATAAAACTATAAAACTCTCCCCCTTTTTTGTTATCAACAAAAAGGTAGAGAAGCATAAACATTCATTCAATCAAGATAAGATTTGACAATTTCATTCATTCATTGAAAGAAGAAATACATTGAGTAATCAACATAGAGAATTCATTTCATCAAAAGGTCTAATATCAAGATGTTTAATACATTGATATCAAACATAACAAAAATTTCAGTACATAGCAAGGATTGAAAATCTAATATATCAAAATGAGTTCTTACAATCCTAGTTAAATGATCTACTATGTTCTTCATTCCATCAGATTGGATTTTTACATAATCTTTGAGCCTCTCATCGACAAAGGTGCAAGCAGTCAAAATCTTGTCTTGTAGCTCCGCATTGCACTTTGCATAAGTCTCTCCATCTCCGCATATATCTTTAAGTTCTTCAAATATATTTTTGAGATCTCCACTTAAGGATATCGAAGAAGAGCTGAGAGTAGACTCCATCTTAGTGATACGATCATCCAATGAATAAAGAGTCTCCTTCAAATTCATGAACTTATTCTCAAATTCTGATTTAAGTTTTTCAGATTGATCATCAAATAGAACTTTGAGTTGCTTTAGCTGTGATCTGAGAAACCGGCAGAAGATGATGAAGCTTGATCAAACATGGAGCGGGGGCTGGAGCAGGGGCAGAAGTAGAAGGGCTCGGAGGTGCAGGTGAAGGATGTCTGACTGAAGGTCCTGCAGCCTCAACATCTGTAGCTCTTTCTTCTATCAGTCCTTTCCTCTCCCATTTTCTTTCTTGATAAAACCCATTCGATGAATGGTGGCCAAGCTATAAAAGTCAGTATGTCTCAGATTCCTCATTGGCTCATTATCAGAAATCACAACTCCTTGGCTCAGAAAAATCTTGGTGAGAATCATTCCATAGGGCAGGCTAGACTTTCTTTTTCCTCCACAGTCTGCAATGTACCAAAGTATCATACTGGGAAGGTTTATAGGTTTGCCCGTGACAATGGCATCCATCACAAAGATATCTCTTTCCGATACATAATCAAATCTTCCTGTCTTTGGAAAGAGTATCCTACTGCAAATGTTATGTAATAATCTCAGTTCTAATGTAAGTTGGTTGGCAAAAACCTCTTCAAATCCGACAACATCCCGATTTAATAATCTAGCAAGAGCGGGACTACGGTCTTCTGAAGAAAAAGTGGCAGTGCCAGATAAAGGTAGATCCAACAGTCTAGAAAGAAGCTCAACAGTTATAGAGATCCTATGTCCTCTCACATTGCTAACTAGGCCGTGATCACCTCTAGACAAATTTTTGTAGAATTCCTTTACTAGAGAGGGATAGGTGGGCAATCCAGGGAACATATTTTCTCCCAACCCATTTCTATTAAATGTCTCCCAAGCAAAAATCCCTCAGCTTCAAATAGTTCAAAATCTACCTTTCTACCCGTTGTTATGATCCTATCTGCTAATCTATCTACCTGAGTAGAAGCAGCAGCTGGAGAAGCATTCGGAGTAGAAGAAGAAGATGAAGAATCCGAGCTGGTGACGGCTCACGGACGCCTTACGGTTTTTCTAACGGCTCGCTTCCTCTTGACGCCGGCCGCACAGAGGTTGGACCAGTTTTGGGGGCCATTTGTCGATTGGAAGTGTCAATAAGGGATTCTAGGAAGTTTGGAAGGTTTGGAAGATTTTGGAGAGAGTATTTTGAAAGATTGGAAAGTTTGAAATGAACGGCGAGTCGACTCTGCCCTAGATAAATCAACCTGGGACCACCGAGTCGACTCCGGACAGTCACAGAAACCATCCCGACTTGGAGTCGACTCACGCCGAGGGGGTCGACCCGAGAGTTTCAGTCGAAACCAGGAGTCGACTCCGATACACACCGAGTCGGCTCCGAGACCATTTCAGAGCAAAAACATAAAATTTCTGAAATGTGTCCAGAATTGATCATGAAAATTGATAAAATAATCATTGAATATGAGTGGATCAATTAGATATGAATTCTAGATAAGATTTCCTTAAAGATCAAGATTGAAGGAATCTAGATAAATTCTCCTTAGGGGTTTCAAATTCATTCCAAATGGATCACAAATCCCTAACTCTCCTCTAAGATAACAAATCTCTCTTCATTTAAAGGTTTGTAAATATGTCAGCTAATTGTTCTTCAGTGTTAACATAATCAAGACAAATTTCATTATTAGCTACATGTTCTCTTATAAAATGATATCTAATTTCTATGTGTTTAGTTCTTGAATGTTGAATTGGATTTTTAGTTAAATTAATTGCACTTGTGTTATCACATTTATAGGAGTTTTATCAAGTGTGATACCATAGTCTTCAAGTTGTCGCTTAATCCATAGGATTTGCGCACAGCAACTTCCAGCTGCTACATATTCAGCTTCAGTAGTTGATAATGCAACTGAATTTTGCTTTTTGCTAAACCATGAGATTAAGTTACTTCCTAAGAATTGGCATGCACCACTTGTACTTTTTCTATCTAACTTACATCCAGCATAATCAGAATCAGTGTATGCAATCAGATTTAATGTTGAGTCTCTAGAATACCATAAACCTACATTTTTGTTCCACTTAGATATCTTAGTATTCTTTTAACAGCAATTAAGTGTGATTCTTTAGGTTCTGATTGAAATCTAGCACATAACAAACAGCAAACATAATATCTGGTCTACTTGCAGTTAAATAAAGTAGGGATCCGATCATACCTCGATAATATTTTGATCAACCTTCTTACCTTCTTCATCTTTGTCCAGCTTGCATGAAGGACTCATTGGTGTTCCGAGGGGTTTGATTGATTCCATACCAAACTTCTTTAGGATTTCTCTTGTGTATTTTGTTTGGTTGATGAAGATTCCCTCTTTGCTTTGTTTGATTTGGAGTCCAAGGAAGAAGTTGAGTTCTCCCATCATGCTCATTTCGAATTCTCCCTGCATTAACTTAGCAAATTCTTGACATAGAGAATTGTTAGTAGCACCAAAAATAATATCATCAACATATATTTGTACTACTAATAAATCTTTCTTTTCTTTTCAAAAATAAGGTTTTATCTACATTTCCTCTTAGTAAAATCATTTTCAATTAAAATTTACTTAATCTATCATACCAAGCTCTAGGTGCTTGTTTTAAACCATATAATGCTTTGTGCAATTTAAAAACGTGATTTGAAAATTCATGATCTTCAAAACCTGGTGGTTGTTCAACATAAACTTCTTCATTTATAAATCCATTTAAAAATGCACTTTTAACATCCATTTGAAATAAGTTAAAATTCATATGACATGCAAATGCAAGTAATCTAATGGCTTCTAATCTAGCTACTGGTGCAAAGGTTTCATCAAAATCAATACCTTCTTCTTGATTATATCCTTTTGCAACTAATCTAGCTTTGTTTCTAATTACTATGCCATTTTCATCTATTTATTTCTAAATACCCATTTTGATCCTATAACTGAATGATTTTTAGGTCTTTCAACTAAGGTCCATACATTATTTCTAGTAAATTGATTTAATTCTTCTTGCATTGCTAACATCCAATTATTATCTTTTTCAGCTTCTTCAATAGTTTTAGGTTCAATTTGTGATACAAATGCAAGATGATTACTAATATTTCTCATATATGATCTAGTTCTTATTCCTTGAGATGGATCACCTATAATCAATTCCTTGGATGACTATGAGCATATCTCCAGTCTCTTGGAAGATCTATATCATTATGATCAATATTGACATCATCGTCCTTATGTGAATCATCATCTTTAGCTTCTTGTTCATGATCTGAAGATACTTCAATATTAAGTTTTTCAAGATCTTTTTCAATTATGTTTGTATCTTCCTCATCATCAAGCTTTTCAGAACTAGATGCTAAAGACTCATCAAAAACTACATGAATGGATTCTTCAACTACTAAGGTTTTCTTGTTAAATACTCTATAAGCTTTACTAGTTGTTGAATATCCTAAGAATATTCCTTCATCAGATTTAGCATCAAATTTTCCTAAATTATTTTACCATTATTATGAATAAAACATTTACATCCAAATGCATGAAAGTATTTTATATTGGGTTTTCTTTCATTCCATAATTCATAAGGTGTTTTCTTTAAGATTGGTCTTATTAGGGCTCGATTTAAGATGTAGCATGCTGTGTTAATAGCTTCCGCCCAAAAGTACTTTGGTAGGTTACTTTCGCATAGCATGGTACGGGCCATGTCTTCTAGAGTCCTATTTTTCCTTTCAACTACACCATTTTGCTGTGGAGTCCTAGGGGCTGAAAAATTATGATTAATACCATTTTCAGTGCAGAAACTTTCAAATAAGTGATTTTCAAATTCAGTTCCATGATCACTTCTTAGAGATACTATGGTAGTGTTTTTCTCATTTGTGACTTTCTTGAAGAATTTCAGGAATATCGAGAAAGTCTCATCTTTGTGAGCTAAAAACATACCCAAGTATATCTAGAATAATCATCTACAATCACTAGACCATATTTCTTTCCTCCTAGACTTGTGGTTCTAGTTGGTCCAAAAAGGTCCATGTGAAGTAGCTCTAATGGCCTAGAAGTTGAAACAACATTTTTAGATTTGAAAGAACTTCTAGTTTGTTTTCCAAATTGACATGCATCACATATTTTGTTATTTTCAAAAACTAGTTTAGGTAAGCCTTTAACTAAATCCATTTTAATTAATTTTGAAATAAGGTGTGTGCTTGCATGACCTAATCTACGATGCCACAACCAACTAATTTCATTTATATTAGCATTGTCAGCAATAAGCAATGATCACTCAAAGATAATTTTTCTAGATCAACCAAGTAAACATTGCCATGTCTATAACCAGTAAATACAATGCTATTATCAATAGAATTAGTTACAGTGCATATAGAAGATTTAAATGAAACATTAAAGTTTTTATCACATAATTGGCTTATACTAATTAGATTATGCTTCAAACCATCAACATAAAGTACATTATCAATAAATGTAGATGGAGTTATACGAACTTTACCAAGGCCCATAATTTGACCTTTACCATTATCGCCAAACGTAACAACTCCACCTTTCTTTTCTTCCAGGGTGATGAATTCATCTTTGTCACCCGTCATATGTCTTGAGCAGCCACTATCAAGGTACCACTTTTTCTTTGATCTTTTGGCTACAAGACATTCCTGCAACATAATTTAAACTTTATGTTTAGGTACCCAAGCTTTCTTGGGTCCTTCATGGTTAGTAGCAATAAAATTGTTCCTTTCGGAACCCAAATTTTCTTTCTTTAGTGTTTAATTTTTCATTATTACTAATTGTTTTGCACTCAAAAGATTTATGTCCTTTTTGATTACATTTAAAACAAGTAATATTACTTTGGTTAGCTTTTACAAAAATATTTTTCAATGATTTTTGTTTTCTTAATGTGTTATACCCTAAACCTGCTTTGTCAAAAACTGCTTTTTGACTATCTAAAATCATATTTAGTTTAGTTGAGCTTAGAGTAAATTTCTCAACAATGTCTTTATACTTTTTAACATCTTTCTTTACAAAATCATTTTCATTAGAGATTGATTCTTTTTCTTTAATTAGATTTTATTTTCAGATTTTATCAAATCAATCTTATGAACACAATCATTCTTTTCATTAAGAAGTGTTTCCATTTTATCTTTTAAATCTTTAACTACAAGATTTAATTCATTTTTCTCTTTAATTAAATTTAAGTTTTTAGTTTTCAAAGATTTGTGTTTCTTTTTCAAAGCCTTGAAATCAATCATCAATTCATTAAATGCTTCAAACATTTCATCAAAAGTAAATTCATCATCGGGGTTTCGGTACTTACCTCTTCGTTGTCGTCCGCCATGAAGCAAACATTTGCAACTTCTTTTTATTCTTCTTCTTCGGAAGAAGACTTTTCACTGTCAGTCCAAGTTGCCATGTAGGCCTTTTTCTTTTTCTTATAGGCCTTCTTAAGTAAAGGACAGTCATATCTAAAATGCCCTGGCTTTTTACATTCATAACATACTAAGGGCTCTTTCTCTTGTCCTTTTCCTTTTCTTATCCTTTTCTTTTTCTCCTTCCATTTTTGATACAAATCTCTTCTTGTGGAAGGGCCTCCTTCTTTGCATAAACTTCTTGAATTTCCTTGCAAGGAGGGCTGTCTCATCATCATCATCCTCTTCATCATCGCTGCTGCTATCTTCAACTTTTGCAGCCTTGAGGGCGATGGTCTTCTTCTTTCTTGACTCATCCTCATTGACATGTTGTTTAACTTGAAGCTCATGAGTCATTAGCGAACCAAGAAGCTCTTCCAATGGTAGGATGTTCAAATCTTTGGCTTCTTGTATGGCTGTCACCTTGGCTTCCCAAGTCCTTGGAAGTGACTAAGAATTTTGCGAACAAGCTCAGAGTTAGTATATACTTTTCCAAGACTTTTCAAACCATTCACAATATCAGTGAATCTAGTGAACATGCATGTGATGGTTTCATTTTGTTCCATGGTAAATAATTCATATTTATGAACCAAAATATTTATCTTTGATTCTTTTACTTGGTTTGTTCCTTCATGTGTTATTTCCAACCTATCCCAAATTTCTTTTGCGGAATTACATGTTGAGATTCGGTTGAATTCATTAGAGTCTAAGGAACAATACAAAATGTTAATGGCTTTAGCATTTAGTTGTGCCATTCTCCTATCATTATCATTCCAATCCCTTTCGGGCTTAGGAACAATAGTGCCATCTAATACGTGTGTGGGTGTACTAGGTCCATTTATTATTACTCCCCACAATTCATAGTCAGAAGCTTGAATGAATATTCTCATTCTAGCTTTCCAATATGAATAGTTGGTTCCATTAAATAAAGGAGGTCTATTCGTAGAATGACCTTCAGCAAAACATGAACCACTTTGAGTTGCCATAAGGATCTTTAGCCCTTGATCGTGAGATCAAATTCTAAATGAGCACTTGCTCTGATACCAATTGTTGGCCCAGATGACAACCCAAGAGGGGGGGGGGGGGTGAATTGGGTTCTTTAAAAATTAGCCTTTTTAAATTATTTAGCTTGAGATGAAAGAAGGCAAATGCAAAGTAAAGATAAATTGCAGTGAATAAGCAGAGATAGAGATAGAGACAATAGATCACGGCAAACACAAAGGATTTTATAGTGGTTCGGTGTATCCAACACCTACGTCCACTCCCAAGATTCACTTGGGTCCACACTATAATCACCCTAGATTACAGCAGAGTTGTTTTACAAGCTTACAACTCGAACTTGTTGTTTTCCCGGGCGCACAACGAACCCAGCTGGTTTTCAAGGGCTCACCAGCACAAAAACCCTTTAACCCAAGCTTAATCAAGCTTGAACTAAGGTAAGACTACCTCCTCTAGTTCAATCCCCCAGATTGAACTAGGCACAAAGAATAGAAATAAGTTTGTTTAGTTACAATGCTCCTTAATGAGCAGATTAACAAAAGTAAGAATAGAGTTTAGATAAGCCTGATTTGCAGTTGGTTGGCTTTGAGCTTTTCTTCTTTTCTTCAACTCCTTTGAGGTGTAGAATCGGCCTCAGCACGGATTCTCCACAGAATGAGTATTGGAGTTGATTTGGGCTTTTCCTCTTTTCTTTGAGTGGTGGAAATCATTTGAGATGCACTTGGATTTCTTCTGAAGCTTCCTTGGATAGTAGAGCTTGAGCACAGATGGAGCTTCCTTTGATTTCACACTCTTTCTTTCACTCTATTTTGAATCACGGATTTTTTCAGCTAACGCTCTATTTTTTTTATTTTTCTTTTCTTTTCCTTTGAAATAAATATCTCTCTATGTCTCTCTTTGATTTGAAAACAGCTTCTCTATTTATAGATTCTGCAAGAATATAGCCGTTAGAGACAAAGAAAAATAGTCGTTAATCAAAAAACTTACCATTGGAGCTGAGTTTGCATCCGTAAAAATTTTGCCCAGATTTGCTGGAGTCGACTCATGCTTTTCCCGAGTCGGCTCGAGCTTGTCTTACCAAAAATAGAAATGTTTATAAAGGTTAGGGGTTGACTCACCAAAAGTAAAGTGTCGACTCCTGAAAGTCGGGAGTTGACTCATGAAAAGCTGAGGGTTGACTCATGAAGTGCTCAGAAAAACACACCTCTGGTGTCTGAGCGGAGTCGACTCGCACAGTCATGGAGTCGGCTCGACAGAATCAGGGGTCGACTCGATAAATTTCGTGGGTCGACTCAAGACAGATGCACATTTCTGTACACTGAGTGGAGTCGACTCTAAAACTCAAGAGTCGGCTCCGGAACGTATCAAAAATCAGAAACTTTTTTGATTGACATTAAAATCGTTCCAGATTCATTTTAATTCATTGTTTTGACTTGAATTCAATAAAATTGACATCAAGAATTAATTCAAGAACTATTCCAAAAACTCATTGAATAAAATATGAATTATAAAATTTCTTTTTGAAAGTTTAAACATTGAGCTTAAAGTTACTTTCAAAATTGATTAAAGTCAAACTTTAACATTCTCATTGATTGTTCAAAATAAATTTATTGCTCATTTAAATAAACTCATTATATCTTTTAATGAACTCAATGGCTTTTAGTAATCATCAAAATCAAAAGGATTGGGTCATATAATTTTTCAATAATCTTCCAACACTAAGGTAGATGAATTATCCCATAAACTTGATCGGATTCTACAAGTTGGAAACATCTCTTCCCCATCTACTCAATTACATGAGGTTTGCATAATTTGTTCGAGTCCAACGCATTCTATAGGTGAATGTCCAGCTGCATACCAATTTCCTGAACTTGTTCAAGAGCAAGCCCATCAAGCCCAAACCCGATTAGCTCCTAGAACAGGAAATGATCCATTTTTAAATACTTACAATCCTGGCTGGTGAAATCATCCAAATTTTTCCTGAAAACCCAACCTGTAGCCAATTCATCGATCAGACCTAATTACCAAGAAACTAATTTTAGAAGCATGCCATATTCACAATATCCAAACATCCCACAACCTCCACCGAATAATCATCCTACTTTTGAAGACAAAGTGTTACAAGCATTCAGTAAAGGGCTAGAAATGAATACTCAAATCCTTCACTCCCACACATAATCTATTGCAAAACTAGAAACTCAGATAGGTCAATTAGCCATAGCATTCAGTAGAAGGCAGGAGGGTAAGTTACCTAGTCAGCCTATCGATAACCCAAAAGGACAATTTATGGCTGAAGGTTTCAATAGTCCTGACAAATTCCCAGAACATGCTAAATCAATCATGACTCTCAGAAGTGAAAAAATATTGAACCCACCTGAACCAACCCAAAAATTAGAAGTGGCTAAACCAGAAGAGAGAAGAAATGAAAAAGAAAAGGAATTCAATGATCAAGCAATCATACCTAAAGCCCCATTCCCTAGTGCTTTAGAATCTCCTTTGCCTTCAGATAAGAAGAATATAAAGATGAATGAGATGATTGAGTTATTTAAGAAAGTACAAATAAACTTACCTCTTCTCGATACTATCAAGCAAGTTTCGGCTTATGCTAAATTTTTAAAGGATCTATGCACACAAAAATGGAAAGCCAAGACACAAATACCAAAAAAGATATATTTAACTGAGAAAGTCAGCTCAGTTGTTCAGCAAATAACCCCACCCAAACTAAAAGATCCTGGTACCCCAATTATATCATGTGTCATAGGAAACTTCACAATCAAGAAAGCATTATTAGATTTGGGTGCGAGTGTAAACCTTCTCCCATGTTCAGTATATGAATTATTCAGATTTGAAGAATTGAAACCCACTACAGTAACACTATAATTGGCAGATAGATCAGTCAAAGAACCTCGTGGAATATTGGAAGATGTATTAGTAAAGGTGGATGAATTCTATTTTCATGTCGACTTCCTTGTGTTAGATATGAAATCTAGCGGTAATCCTAACCAAATTCCCATCATCCTTGGAAGACCTTTTCTAGCTACCGCTAATGCATGTATAAATTATAGAATAGGTGTGATGGATATATCTTTTGGAAACAAGAAGATGAGATTAAATATTTTTAATGCTTCCCAAGGACCACCTGTGTATGATTTAAATGAAGTAAACATGATAGAGGAAGTAGTAGATAAGAAATTCCAAAGTTTGCTTGATTCAGATCCTTTACAAACATGTCTTAAACATTTTGGAATAGATGACTTTGATATTGATGAGTATACCAAAGAGATAAACATGTTATTAGAACCACCTAAGTTCGACACCATCCCGCCTTGGACTATAAAATATGAACAACTTCCAACTAAACCAAGTCCTTTAATACCATCCTTGGAAGAACCACCCCAACTATAATTGAAACCTCTTCTAGATGACTTAAAATATTCATTCTTGGGACCCAATGACACCCTTCCAGTAATCATTGCATCTACCCTAACCTCTGAGCAAGAAGATAAATTGATAGATGTACTTAAAGAACATAAAGAGGCGATTGGATGGACAATAGCTGATCTTAAGGGAATTGATCCTTCCGTTTGCATGCACCACATTCATAGTGAAATTGAAGCCAAACCACATAGAGACATGCAACGAAGGCTAAATCCAAACACGAGGGATGTTGTTAAGAAAGAAGTAGTAAAATGGCTTGATGCTGGTATTATTTATCCAATTTCAGATAGCCAATGGGTCAGTCCAATTCAAGTAGTACCTAAAAAATTGGTATTACCGTGATTAAAAATGAAAAGGGTGAATCAATTCCTACTCGTACATCAACTAGTTGGAGAGTGTATAGATTATCGAAAGTTAAATGCCGTGACTAGGAAAGACCACTTTCCTTTGCCTTTTATCGATTAAATTCTAGAACGGCTAGCGGGACAAAGTTTCTTTTGTTTCTTAGATGGATATTCAGGATACAATCAAGTTCCAGTATTTCCTGTAGATCAAGAAAAGACCACCTTCACTTGTCCCTTTGGAACATTTGCCTTTAGACGCATGCTGTTTGGTCTTTATAATGCACCAGCCACGTTTTAACGATGTATGTTGGCCATATTTTCTGATATGATTGGTCAATTTTTGGAAGTATTTATGGATGATTTTTCAGTCTTTGGTGCATCATTTGATAGCTGCCTTGAGAACTTGACTAAGGTACTGAAACGATGTATAGAAATGAATTTAATCCTAAGTTGGGAGAAGAGCCATTTTATGGTTCGTGAGGGAATTGTGCTTGGACACATTGTTTCAGAGCGAGGTATTGAGGTTGATAAAGCCAAGGTTGAATTGATCTCAAATCTATCACCCCCAACCTCAGTTAAACAAGTACGATCTTTCCTTGGTCATGCTGGTTTTTATAGATGCTTCATCAAAGATTTCAGTAAAATTTCTTGACCATTGTGTAATTTGTTGACTAAAGATAGTTATTTAATTTTGATAAAGATTGTCGAACAGCCTATAATATCCTTCGAACTGCTTTGACCACTGCACCAATTATCAAGCCCCCAAATTGGACCATACCTTTCGAAATCATGTGTGATGCTTCTGATTATGCTGTAGGGGCAGTTCTAGGACAGAAACTCAATCGAGAACCCCATGTAATTTATTATGCTAGCAAAACTCTTTCAGATGCACAAATGAACTATACTACAACTGAAAAATAATTACTAGCAGTTGTGTTTGCCCTAAAAAAGTTTAGATCATATCTGTTAGGATCTAAGGTTTTAGTTTATTCAGATCATGCAGCGTTAAGGCATCTTATATCAAAAAAGGATACAAAACCCAGACTGATTAGATGGATCCTCCTACTATAAGAATTTGATCTAGAAATCTTAGATAAGAAAGGTTCTAAAAATATGGTAGCTGATCATATCTCTAGGATCTCAGTGGAATACAATAAAGAAATAATCAGAGATAGGTTCCCTGATGAGAGCTATTCTTAATTTTCCATAGCAGTCTTTCCTGGTTTGCCTACATTGTGAATTATTTAGCAATAGAAAAAGTACCTTCCCATTGGACAAAACAAGAAAAAGATAGATTTTTCTCACAAATTAAATATTACTTTTGGGAAGACCCTGAATTATTTAAGTACTGTTCAGATCAGGTGATTAGGTGATGTGTTCCCGAGAGTGAATTCAAAAGTATACTTAACTTCTGTCATTCTCTTGCCTGTGGAGGACATTTTAGTGGAAAGAAAACTGCGGCAAAGGTACTACAAAGTGGGTTTTATTGGCCAACTCTATTTAAAAATGCATATGAATTTAGCCGTAATTGTCTCCAATGTCAACAAACAGGAAATATTTCTCGAAAAGACATGATGCCCCTAAACCCTATCTTGGTTGTAGAAATTTTTGATGTATGGGATATTAATTTTATGGGCCCATTTCCATCCTCTTTTGGATTTGAATACATTCTAGTGGCAGTTGATTATGTGTCAAAATGAATTGAAGCCATGGCAACTCGAACCAATGACCATAAAGTTGTAATCAAGTTTATTCAACATAATATCCTTAGTCGTTTTGGATGCCCAAGGGCTATAATTAGTGATGGGGGTACACATTTCACGAATAGACAATTCGAAGGATTAATGAACAAATATGGAATTACTCATAAGGTAGCTACACCTTATCATCCCCAAACTAGTGGCCAAGTTGAAATATCAAATAGAGAAATTAAAAATATCCTTGAAAAAATGGTGAGACCTGATAGGAAAGATTGGTCAGAACGTTTGGATGATGCATTATGGGCTTATCGTACTGCATTTAAAACTCCCATAGAAATGTCTCCTTACAGGCTCGTATTTGGAAAAGCCTGTCATTTACCTGTAGAATTAGAACACCGTGCATTTTGGGCTATCAAGCAATTTACCTATGATATGAAAAATGCAGGTGTTAATAGAAAACTCCAATTGAATGAGTTAGAAGAGCTACAAAATGATGCATATGAAAGCTCAAAAATTTATAAAGAATGAACCAAGGCATATCATGAAAAATTTATTAGTAGAAAACTTTTGAACCAAATCAAAAAGTATGGCTTTACAATTCAAGATTACACCTTTTCCCTGGAAAACTTCGTTCACGATGGAATGGACCTTTTATAGTAACTCAAGTATTTTCCCATGGATATGTAGAGCTTAAGGACCCCAAGCAGGGAAATACATTCAAAGTAAATGGCCAACATTTGAAACCATATAGAAGAAATTAATGATGGAGAAGTTGTTGAATCAATTGATCTTGTGAACCCAACATTATCATAATAAGTAGCACAGTCTGGCTGAAGACTTTAAACTTAGTGCTCTTGGGAGGCAACCCAGTTTATTAGTTATTTTTAACTTTCTGTTCTTTTAGTGTGTTCTTTTAGTATAACCACAGAAGAGCAACAGAAGCAGATTGAAAGAAGATGGCAATAATGAAACTTCCAACCTTCATATACTCTACCAGGTAGTATCTTTCCTTAAAATTATTTTTTTTTCTTCCATTAGGGACAATGGAAATTGAGTTGGGGGGGAGGAAAAAGAATAAGTAAATCATCGAGTAAAACTATAATCAGATGTGTATACCAAATTCTATCTCGATTTGAAGTTAATCAAGCAGTCTATTAATGAATTAACGGTTAGATTATTTTTGAAATACTAAGGAATAAATTATTAAGAAAACCTAATAAAAGGTAGGGTTTAGCCCAGAATAATTTTAGAATAATTTCAGACCCTCCTGACCACTGATCTTAATAGTACAATCTACTTAATAAGGGTATGGGTGAAAATGTTATTCAAAAAAAAAAAAATCTCTCTTAAAGTTAATAAATTAGGTTCTTAACATCTTTCACTGAGTAACCAGGCCCCATCACCTAAGAAAGTGATGTTGTTCGCGTAAAAAGGTGGGAATGTAAAAGAACCTAAATAGAGTCAGTCCTACCTAACGCCTTTTTAACTCGAGTCAGTAAGTCTGAGGGGTGTTTTACACCTAATGCCCTAAAACCAATTGGTTTGGGAGCCATTGGCCTAAAGCTCGCTACAAGGGTTAATTAGAAAGCAAGGGGTTAGGACATTGCACTGACTTTACATAAATAAATAAATAAATAAATAAAGAACAAAATTACAAAAGACACTACACCCAACCCAAATTAAGTTAGAAGATTTAATCAGAGAAGTGGAAAGTTGGTGAAGAAAGACTTCTATAAATTCTTATGGACTACACTTTATCACTAATTGGGTAAACTTAATAATCCAATGAAGTACCTCCCTTATGATCTAACCAGAAATTTTTAAAAAGAACTATAAGATAACTATCAATTCTTGGACTAGCTTGGTACATATTTCCAAATTTCTTATTTGCTCGAGGACGAGTAAGATTCAAGTTGGGGGAGTGATAAACGCATAAATAATTATTACTAAACCTATTAATTAATAATTTAACGTACCTATTATTATTTAATATTTTAATATTTTATATAATATTTTAGATACAATCTTATCAATTTAAAGAGCTCGATTTTAGAAATTTAATGTCGCAAACGGCACTCAAACGGATTTAAGATGAGCCCGGAATTGATTTTGTATTGATTTACTTGTTTTAGCATGGATTTTAAAGTGAAGTCGACAAACCCAGTGCCGACTTCATCGTTTTCTAAGCCTAGTTCCCTGTTTCCGCATGATTCTTCTCTGATTCCAATCTAATCTTTTCCTCCACCAATTAAGAAATAGATTAGATTGAAAGTTATCAAATTGAAAGAATTAAATTCCTCTAGAAGGAATTTGAATTTTATTGAGGATTTATCCAGATTTTCTTCGTTATTTTCGTTGCTTCCGCATCCTCTGTTTGCCAACGCCGTGTCTTCGCCGCATCTTCACTGCATCCGGGCCTCTACAAATAGCAGAAAAGGAGGGAGAGCAAGGGAGGAGCCATCCATCTAATGATCTGCATCCGTTCCAAGCCGCGAGGGAGAAATCTGTGAGTCCGTGGGCGTTGGAATAGCCGTTCGGAGACTCTGTTCCGTCTGTAAGCGTGGATGTTCTGTTTCTTCTTCGAGCCATGACTTTCAGCCGTGAAGAAGAGGAGAGAAGCTCTGTTCTTCCTCAATCGTGGAGGCTCTATTCGTCCGTGGGCATCGGAGGATCCGTTCTGTTCGTGGGCTGGTTCATGTCTTCAACCCGGTTTAGCTTATCTTCAGTCTATTTCATCTGGTCTTTGATTTGATTTATGAAGAATTTGTTACTTTCTTATTGCTATTAGAAATTAAAACTCTTTTATTTTTTAATATGCACTCTTGGATGTTATTGAAATAAAGTTTTATGCATATTTAATTGTTATTAAATTCTATTTAAGTAAAAATAATTTAGACTGATTTATTCTTAAAAGGGACGGGCCATGATCTACGGGTACGAACCGTGCTCTAATAAGATAAACCATATCTTATTATTTTGCACTACTAATTATCTACTTCGTTATCTATTTAGTTAAATTTATAAATTTATTTCAAGATAATCGCTAAAGTCCCTGTGGAATCGATCCCTTACTCTTGCTATTCTAATAGTGAAATTAAGGTGTTTTAATCGTTGCGCTACGACACGCATCACCAAGCCACCCATCCGCAGAGCCCTCCGACGAGTAGGAAGAAAGCTCACGGACTCTGATAACGGGGTACTCCCCCAAATCGAGTGTGTACCGCTAGCCACTGCCCAAGTCAAAAGGTAATGACTAGCGGACAACACACTATCACCCCCTCCTCACGTGGTGAAAGATTCCCCTGGCGGATGAGCCCAGGAATCCGGATCAGGGGAGGAGGCGAAGTTCATTTAAGTCATGGGGGGCATGCGTACACTTCCTACCTTGTGTTCCCCAACGCGAATTGCAAAGGACACACAGGAAGCGTACATGTGCGCTATCCATGCGAACTCTGCGAACCTCCTGTGCGCTCTCCATACGATCTCCGAAACTCCTTTCTTGAGGACGAGCCACTCTCCGATGACTCCTTCATCACCCCAGCCGTCCGGAGGGCAACGACTTGCAGAAGGAAAGCTCGGCCCTCTCGCTCTAAGCTCCAGAGAAACAGGCATCATGTAAACCTTTGCGATTCGCAGAGAAGGAAACTCTGGGATGGCCCAACACAGCCGTCTTTTCCCTTTTTATAGGCAAAGACGAACCGGGAGCAACTATCAGAACAAAAAGCCCGAGATTCAAAATGCCTGACCCACGCCACCATGTGGCCTCCTGAAATGAAAGCAGCGCCCCTCGTTGCGCGCCAAGCGCGTCGCCCGAACCATGACGTATGCCAAGAGATTTTCTCTGATCCCGGATCATGAGCTTTAAATACAGAAAACCATCCACCGATCTTACAAGTCTGGCAGACCTGGGAGATCATCCCATGAAAATGACATCCTCCAATAGCGAATAAGTGCTTACACCACACGCCAAAGCAACCTGCATTGGAAAAGATCGACATGGCAAAGGTCCCTCGGAAAGTGCTGGGGAAACCTTTTGCTGGCTGCAGAGCTGTACTATCTACTTTGACGAAATGAAAATCGACCTACCTTGGAAAAGACAAAGCACTGACGGGGGTAATAAAAGGCGCGAGGGCCAAACCCTCTCTTTACCAAAAGAATAAAGGGATGAAAACGAGGATTCAACAAATCCCCCAGCTTGGGAACAAATTCCCTTCTTTTCGTCAAAGGCACAACCACAACTTCGCCACTGATAAGACAAACTACCCTGGTCCTAGCCAGGATGCTTTTGTGATTCCTGGTCCCGTCCAGTCAACCTACCGCATTTCTCGGCCCTAGCCGAGCTATTTCATCCCTCGGCCCTAGCCGAGCTATTTCCTTCTCAGCCCTAGTCAAGCTATCGCATCCCTCGGCCCTAGCTGAGCTGTTTCATCCTCCGACCCTAGCCGAACCATTGCGTCATTCGGCTTAAGCCGAATTGCATCGTCTCTCAGCCTCCTTTTGTACCAAGCCGTGTTGTCGCTCGGCTCCTTCGTCGGGGCTATCCCAGTGCCCTGGCCTCGACCAAGATGTTCTCTCAAATTTGAGCTAGAAAACCAACCAAGCGGCGCAAGTAAGCCATAGGTTGCTCGCGGTTAGGATGAAAATTTAAGACGAGAAATCATTCGAGAAAGGTGAACAAATGAAAACAATTGACCCGTTTACTGATTTCTGGTCAAACTACAAAAGAAAAGAAACATAAAATACATATGAGGGCCCAAAGAGGTCAAGACTTGGGATCAGACCCGGCGTCTCCTGCGGCAGCATTAGCAGGTGTGTCACTCGGCTCCCCCTTTTTGATAGTGTCCCGCCGAGACACCTTGGCAGCAACGTCGACGCCCAGAACAGCTATGAGATCGATGTCAAAAATCTCCTCATATTCATCTTCCTCTGCCCCCGGGGTGCGTGTCTCGTAATATTTGGCTTCCAGATAAAACAAGTCCAGGTCAGGATAAGCTTGAGTAATCTTAGCCCGCGCCTCCTCTTCGCCGAACCAGAATGCATCGGCGCAGGCCGCCCTGCGTTCCTTGGCAAACTAGGTAGAGTTCTTATACTCCTCCACTGCTGAAGAGGCCCGCACGTTCGCCTCTGCCAATTGCTTCTCCAATTCGGAGATCCTTCGGTGCCTCGAGGCCGCCTCCTCTCCGAAGGCCTTCAACCGCCCCTGAAACTTCTGGCTCATCTTGTTCAATTGCAGACGAAAAGCCAAGTAAGGCAGAAGTTAAAAAACCAAAACAGATAAAACAGATAACGCCCTACCTGCTCATCCCGCCGAGCTAGTTCACCGCCCAGCACTTGGACCCTATTGAGAGCCCTCGATTTAGCCGATTGATTTTGGTGAAGGCTCTCTTTGAGTTCATCCACCCGGGACTGAGTGTCTCCAATCTCTTGACGAGTGTAGTCGAGCTCGTCAGAGAGTCGAGCAGCTCGTTCATCCGACCACTTTAGCCGATCCTTCATGTCAGCGAGCTCTTTATTCAGACGGGCAAGTTGGTCTTGCTGCCGCCGACACTTGTGCTCCTCCTCCTTGAGCCTCTTGCTCCAGTTGCCCATATCTTCGGCGTGGCTAGCTTTCAACTGGTCCCTTCTCTTATCGAAAAACTGCTGCATGGAATTGACCTTACCCTCGTGCTCCACTTTGATCTAAGATAGCTCTAGACTGACCTTCTCGGATTGCTCGCGGAAGCCTTGAAGCTCGTTGACCTGCGTTGCGAGTTGAGAGGCTCTTTCTCTCTCAACCGCAAGAACCCTGCGAGCCTCCTCGAGCTCCCTCTGGAAGACCACCAAGGCTCGGAAAAGTTTAGCTGTAGAATCCACCATCTCCTTGAGGTGATCGACCTCTTTACGGGCCCGAGCCCAAGCTCCAACGACCAGATGCAAATGCCATTTCAGTGCCCTCATGATCAGGACATTCTGCGAAAAGGATTGCATATATGAGGAACACAGTCGAACTAACTGACTAAAAACCCTACTTCGGTGTGACGACTTACCCGAGACGCATAATCCGAAGCAATCCTAGTGAGGGCGAGGTCATCAATCTCAGTAAGAAGGAAAGCTTCATTCGGCACTCCTATGTGCAGAAAGGCCACATCGACAAGATCCTCCGGATCGTTCCCCCCTGCCGAGGAACTCTCTCCCCCTTGGAATGCAGACCGCATCAAAGCGGAGAACATGGCACTCACCTCCGGATCGCGTGAGTGGAAATTTACGCTCAGGGAGCCCACGGCCCCTGAGGCCTCCATTCGTCCAACCTCCTCCACCAGAGCCCTCATTTGAAAGGCCTCGGGCATTTCGGCTCCGGCAAGGGAAGCCCCGGCCCGAACGTCCCCTTCGCTCGACTGCTCCCCTCCTTCTCCTTCTTCTTCCACCTCTTCTGCTTCCTCGGACGTTTCTCTACCCCCGGTAGACTCCTTTTGAACTTTGGTTTCCCTCGAGGCCTCCTATGCTTCGGTGGAAGGCCCTTCACTGGAAGACGCCCCGTGAAGTTCGGTCGCTGGTTCGGCAGGCTCGGCTACCCCTTCATCCCCCACTGGCTCTCCCACTAGCAGCCCGAACTGAACCTCGATCGAAGCGGGGGCCGCTCCCGCCTCCACCTGCAACCTCTCCGAGCCACTGGCCCCCAGTGAGGGAGACCGAGCTGCCCCGGCCATGGGGGTCTCCAAGTGAACCGACGTCGTTCCCTCGCCATCGTCGGACAAAACGGCAATAGGTGGGGAGGAATTTTCAGCAGCCTCCTCCGAAACCCCTGCGATATCTTGATCTTCCCCCCCTGATAGACCTTCCTCCGGCACCAAAAGACCATGCACCGCCAGAACTTCGACACTTCTAGCCCGTGGAAATGAGGAGCGCCGATCATCACCATCTCTCATGATCCCCCTAGGGCAGGAGCCGGAAGGGCGAGACCTCTTCTCAGCCCTATGCTTGCTGTTGGAGCCGGATCTCCTACGGCGCTTGCCCAGCTCCCCCCTTACCTGATCTACGAACGCCAACTTTTGGCTGTAGGAGCAATACGACTCGCCCATTAGCTCGCACAAAAATTGAAATTGAAATCACATTAAGCTATTGGCTACAAAGTGATACTCACTGCGAGGGTCAACAGGACTCAATCCGGCCGCGAAGAGAGCATCCTCCGATAGAAGGGTGCTGGTCGGTTTCCCCGAGCAATCCATAGCTCGGTTTCCCCGAGCAACCCATAGCTCGGCTTCCTCGGGCCATCCATAGCTCGGCTCCCCCGAGCAACCCATAGCTTGGCTCCCTCGAGCAACCCATAGCTCGGTCCTCCCGAGCAACCCATAGCTCGGCTTCCCGAGCAACCCATAGCTCGGCTCCCCCAAGTAACCCCCGAGCAATCCATAGCTCGACATGCACCTCCGCGGAACCTGGCGCGGAAGAGCCCAAGTCTAGTGTAACAGAATCCCAAACGAAGAATCATATCAAGGAGTGGCCTAGGATCTGCAATAATGGCCTAGGACCTACGCAGTCATTGGACCTCAAGCCATCAGAGAGCTCTTCCAGCCGTCGATCCTTCAACAGACAAGATACGGATCCCACCGGCCTCACAACGACTTGATTCGAATCATCTCTGTATCCCAACAACATTCGAACCTTCCAGAAGGTGCTCAAGATTCAGGTGATCACCTATAAATAAGAAACTCTCAAATTCTCTCAGGTACGCGCGCACAAGCTCCCGTACATAGCTCCTGGCTCAGTCCCAGCATCACTCTCTCTCTTTCACTGCTCCCCCCTTTTCTCTTTCCATCGTCGGCGCTCCGCTCGAGCTCCCGATTGGCTGCCCCTGGAGGGACTCCCTAGAGGGATCCTTCTCCTCATTTCAGTTGATCGTCGATCCCCACTGACTTGAGCATCGGAGGGTCTTCCGTGGAGGGCCACCCCTAACGCCTCTCGCATGAGGACTTTTTTGCAGGTCCGCCCAGGAGGAAGCCTGATCAGGAGACCGATCACGCCCGAGTCGGAGGACAGATCCCGGTGGCAACAACTTTCTTTCTTCTATTGATGAAAATCTCCTTGATTTGAACTTGAGAAGCTTGTGGATTTCTCTTGAACTTTCTAAGGTTGATGGATTCGAGCTCTGAGTCTTTCTTCTTGATTTCTCTCTCTTTTTCACTAGGTATTTCTCTCTATTTTTCTCTTCTTTTTCTCCTCTTTTTCAAACGAATGGTTTCCCCCTTTATATATATCTCTTAATCTAAGATTAGGTGAGAAATATAGCCATTGTGAGATGCTTGGATCTTTCTACACACAAAGAAAATAACCGTTAGAGGTTAGGTAAAAAGAAATCTTACTGTTGGAGTCTGTTCTAACAAATAAAAAATCCGTTCTTGACAGGTTGGAGTCAGCTCCAACTTTTTAGGTGTCGGTTCCAAATCGGGTATCCAAAAATAGCAAATAAAAATTTGTTGAGGGTCGGCTCTAATAAAGTTAAGTGTCGGCTCATCGCTTTTGGGAGTTGGCTCCGAAACCAACAGTGTCGGCTCCAGAAATGCTCATAAAAATACGCTCTCTGTTCTCAGGTTAGAGTCGGCTCCAGAAACTCAGGTGTCGGCTCCCGAACTCTCAGGTGTCGGCTCCAAAATTCTAGGTGTCGGCTTCGAAACTAAGACGGAATACACTTCTCTATATCTCAGGTTAGAGTCGGCTCTGAAACTCTGGGTGTTGACTCCAGACCGTGCCAAAATTTTAGAAAACTTCTGATACGCCTTGGGGTCGGCTCCTGACTATTTGGGTGTCGACTCCAAGCTCTGAACTTTGAAAAATACTTTTGATATTTTATTCAAAACTTATTTCTTTATTCCTTTTGACTGATTAAACATTTTTAATCCCTGAAACACTTGTTAAATCTATTAGAAAATAGTGAATATACTCATGTCTTTTATTAATCATCAAAATCAATGATTGGGTCAACAATCTCCCCCTTTTTGATGATTATAAAACATTGAGTATATGCATGATTTAAACAATATGATTTTAAATTAAATTTCTCAAATATTTAGTTCTCATAGGTAAGCTCCCCCTGAACGAAGTAGCTCCCCCTATGATACTCAATTTAATATCTATTCTTCCCTTTTAACAGTAAACTTTTAATGTTTGATACCAATTAAACAATCATATCAAATTGTATCAAATTAAGTTAGATAGGCTTCTTCCTTTCAATGCACATATGTTAATTACTTCTCTCTATATGCAATACCAATTAATTAAGCTTGTTTGTTCCAATGAAAATACTCAATATATCTCCCTCTTTATAACTTTCAATGCATATACGACTATCAATTACTTCTCCCCCTTTTTTATAATCAACAAAAATATAAGAAGTTTAAGTTAAATGATGAAATTGAGAGATGCTTCAAAGATCAAATGATATTCATTAAATATCAAATAAGTTCATTACATACTTCAAGCATTACATCACATTACAAAAGGAAACTTCATTACATCAAATTTTTGAACTAAACTTCATTACATCAAAACTTTAGTAAAAAGTAAATCAACATCAAACTAAACTAAATATCATCTTTCAATAACATCAAAGAAACTTCATTACAATATAATCAAATATTTGTTCTAAAAAGTCTTTGCAAATCTTCTAATATTTTTCTTATTCCTTCACTTGAGTTCTAACAAATTCCTTTAGTCTTCTATCAACAAATGCACATGCAGTCATAATTTGTCCTGAAGCTCAGCGTTGCATTTGGAGTAAGTCTCTGAATCTCCTCCAATATCTTTAAGTTCTTCAAAAATATTCTTGAGATCATTCCTCAAAGATTCTACAGAGGATCCAAGTGTGTATTCAATTTTACCGACTCTCTCATCCAAAGAATAGTACATTTCTCTTAAATTCATTAAACTATTATCAATTTTTGTTTTCATTTCTTCCTTGTGAGTAGCAAATAAACTTTTAAGCTGTTCTAACTGGATATTAGAAAAACTAATGGATGACATAGGCGGTGGTATATGTGCAAGAGCTGGAGTAGATGCCGGTGGTGGTGATGATCTGCTAGGCTCTGGTGATGGATGCCTTGCTGATGGTCCTGCCTCATATGGTGTAGTGGCCCTAATGTCAGCTGCTCTCTCATCCAGATGACCTTTCCTTTCCCATCTACCATCCACTTTTATGAACCCCATTATGTGCACAGTAGCCAAGCTGTAATAGTCAGTGTGTCTAAGGTTCTTTGATGGCTCATTGTTAGAAATAACAACTCCTTGACTTCTAAAAGCCATGGTCAGGATCATCCCATAAGGCAATGAAGATCTCCTCTTGTCTCCGACCTCAGCCATATACCATATCATCATTCCAGCAAGATTGATTGGCTGACCCATCAAAACACTATCCATAATCACTATGTCTCGCTCTGAGACATACTCAAAATGATCAGTCTTAGAAATAGGATCCTACCACAAATGTTATACAGTAGTCTAAGCTCAAGTGGCAATTGATTTGCCCTAACTTCCTTAAACTCAGTTACTTTCCTTCCCAACATCCTTGATAAAGCATCTAATCTCTCACTGTGAATGTCTGCCATAAGCCTAGAGACAGGGATGCCTAAAAGATTTCCTAAAATTTGATATGTGAGATGAATCATTTTTCCTCTTACAAAACTAACTATTCCACCATCTCTCCTTGATAAATTAAGGTAAAATTCCTTAACTAGGGCCGGATAAGTGGGAACATCCAAAGAACATACCTTATCCCAACCGAGCTCTTTAATTTGTCTACCAATTGCAAAACCCTCGGCTTCAAAGAAATTAAAATCCACCTTTCTTCCCATGGTTATGACTCGCTCAGCAAGGATATCTACTTGAGGAGAGGAGGGGCTAGGATTATCTGAGTGAGTTGAAGAGGAATCATTGCTTGGAGTAGGTTCACGGATAGGACGCCTAGCCATACGCTTCCTTGTAGCCACGGAAGCATCAAAGACCAATCCCCTACGCTTAGGTGCCATTGGAATCTTAGGGAATGGTTGATTTGAGGAGTATTTAGCTTTGGGAGGTTTGGAGAGTTTTTTTTGAGAGGGTCTGGAGAAGATTCAAAATGAGAAGGTGTCGACTCTGCCCTAATATAATCAGTTTGGTTCCACCATGTATCGACTCCCGCAAAGTCGGGTGTCGAATCCAAGTCGCTAACACTATTTGTTGACACAATTGTTGATTTTGATGATTAACAAAACTATTTGAGTATAACATTTAAAGTTACTAATGATTTTGGTTTAATTTTTCAGTTTATGATATGTTCTATTAATCAAAATCATAAGATAAATTAAGTTCTAGTTTGAATCTAATGTCAAGGTAAGATTTCAGACATTAGAGTCGACACATGGAATCGTAGAGTCGACTCCAAAAAATGGCACGGACTTAGAGTCGACTCCGGGACTGTTAGAGCCGACTCCAATAGAAAAGACAAAATGATGATTTTTTTGGCCACGACTTAGAGTCGACTCCCAGACTGTTAGAGTCAACTCCAGAAGATTTTTGTGTCAACCAAGAAAAGTTAGAGACGACTCCAGTTCAAGCGATTTGAGGATTTTCGAACTAGAGCCGACTCCAGAAAAGTTAGAGCCGACTCCAGAATGTCAGACGCGACTCCATAACGGTCAGAATGACTCTAAACTTTATCTTTATCTTTTTAATCCCAACGGCTATTGCTATTTTTGGTTCTAATCCTTCTTACACTTATTTCTAACGGATAGTTTTAAACTATTTATGGATTAATCGAGATCTATAAGAAGAGGGTTTGCTGCATCCAAAAAGAAGAGAGGCAAAAAGAAAAGAATAGAGACAAATCTTTGAAATCCATCAGAAAAGAAAGAGGGAAGATTCAAGAAGAAAGATCATACTAATTCCCCAAAAGAAAAGAGAGAGATTCCAAGATTTTGTTGTTCTATTTCGAAGAAATCTCAAGGGAAGAAGGAGCACCTTGAAGGAAGATGCACTCAAAAGAAGAGAAGGAGCAAGCCACCAAGATCTGCAAATCAGGCTTTGATTCCTATCTTTTTATTCTTGTTTCATTATTGTATATATTTTCTCATAGGAGGAGCTGTTTATCTTGTAAAACAAATATTGTTTGCTGGGTCAATCTGGTGATTGATTCAGTTGAGGCTGTTAGCCTTGTGCAAGCATTAGCTTGTGGTGTAAGGTTTTGTGCTGGTGAGCCTTGAAAACCAGCTGGGTTCATTGTGCACCCAAGAAAACAACAAGTTCGAGTTGTGAGCTTGCAAAACAACTCTGCTGTAATCAGATTGATTATAGTGTGGACCGAAGAGATACTTGGAGTGGACGTAGGTGTAGGTACACCGAACCACTATAAAATCTCATGTGTTTGCCGTGATTGTCTCATTTTCTTTAACTCTCTATTTGTGCATATTCTATTTTAATTTGTGCGAATCTAAGTTTTATTTCCGCTGGGGTTTATTTTTTAAAAGAGTTTAAATTTATGAAAAACCCAATTCACCCCCCCTCTTGGGTTGCTATCTGGACCAACAATTGGTATCAGAGCTAGTGCTCATTTGATTTGATCTAATGATCAAGAGTCAAAGATCCACATGGCAACTCAAGCTGGTTCATCTTTTTCCGAAGGTCAATCTACAAATAGACCACCCTTGTTTAATGGATTAAACTATGGTTATTGGAAGGCTAGAATGAAAATTTTCATTCAAGCACTTGACTATGATCTATGGAGCATTATAGTCAATGGACCACACACACCCACTGCTAGAGTAAATGGCATGGAGATTCCTAAACCGGAAACGAAATGGGATGAACATGATAAAAAATTAGCACAACTTAATGCCAAAGCAATGAATGTTTTATACTGCTCATTAGATGCAAATGAATTCAATCGTATATCTATTTGCATTTCTGCTAAGGAAATCTGGGATAGACTTGAGGTTACCCATGAGGGAACAAATCAAGTCAAGGAATCCAAGATTAACATGCTAGTTCATAAGTATGAATTGTTTAAGATGGATGCATGTGAATCTATTACTGATATGTTTACAAGATTTACTGATATAGTTAATGGTTTAAAAAGCCTTGGTAAATCTTATGATAATTCTAATCTTGTGAGGAAGGTTTTACGTTCTTTGCCTAGGACTTGGGAAGCTAAAGTGACTGCAATACAAGAGGCAAAAGATCTAAGTACCCTACCCCTAGAAGAATTATTGGGATCCTTGATGACTCATGAGCTTTAAATTAAGCAACATGTTGATGATGATGAGTCAAGAAGAAGAAGACTATGGTTCTTAAGATTTCTGAATATATGGAAGAGTCCTCATGAATCTGAAGATGAAGTGATGATGAGGATATGGCACTCATCACAAGGAAATTTAAAAAATTCATGAGGAAGAAGAAGTTTGAAAAGAAAAAGCCCTTGGAAGAAAAGATGAGGACAAGGGCAAGAAAAAGAAGTTATTTGTTTTCAATGTAAAAAGCTGGATCATTTTAAATATGAATGCCCACAACTAAAGAGAGACACCCGAAAATTCAAAAAGAAGGCAATGATGGCCACATGGAGTGATTCGGAAAGCTCAAGTTCCGAAAAGGAAGAAAAGAGTGAAATGGCCAATCTATGCTTCATGACGGACAATGATGAGGTAAGTTCAAGTTTTCTAGATAATTTTACTTTTGGTGAATTGCATAGTACTTTTTATGAATTAATGGATGATTTTGCAAACTTAAGTTCAAATAACAAAGATCTGAAAAATAAAATGCAAAAACTATCCTTAGAAAATGAAAAGCATGTTGTAGAAAAAGAAGTTTTGAGAAAAGAAAATGAAAAGCTTGAAAAATGAGGTTGATAGACTTAAACCTATAGTTGATAAATTTACTTTAAGCTCTATCAAACTTAATATGATTTTGGACAATCAAAAAGCTGTCATTGATAAAGCTGGATTGGGATATAATCCACTTAAAAAGCAAAATCTTTAAAAAATTTTTATAAATGCTGAAAAATCATCAAATATACTTGTTTTAAATGTAGAAACAAAGGACATAAATCTATATGTGTAAATCTCCACATAATAAGAAAAGATGATTTGGGTTCCCAAAGGAACAATATTTAATGCATCTAACCATGAAGGACCCAAAAAGGCTTGGGTACCTAAAATTAAGACATGAATGTTTTGCAGCCATCAGACTGAAAAGAAAATGGTACATGGATAGTGGTTGCTCAAGACACATGACGGGTGACAAAGATCAATTCAACACCCTTGAATCAAAAAGAAGTGGAGTAGTTACTTTTGGTGATAATGGTCAAGGCCATATCATGGGTATTGGTAAGATTCAAATTACTCTATCTACTCATATTGATAATGTTTTATATGTCGATTGACTTAAACATAATTTGATAATATTAGCCAACTGTGTGATAAAGGTTTCAAGGTTTCCTTTGAAGCTTCTATTGCACTATTACTAATCCCATTGATAACAACATTATTCTTGTTGGTAAACATTATGACAATGTGTACTTAATTGATTTGAGTAATTTATCTCCAAGTAATCATTGCTTAGTTGCTAATAATGCTAAGATGAATGAGATTGGTTGGCTATGGCACCGTAGATTAGGTCATGCAAGCACACACTTAATTTCTAAACTATTAAAAATGGATCTAGTTAAAGGTATTCCTAGCTTAAATTTTGAAAATAATCGAATATGTGATGCATGTCAATTTAGAAAGTAAACAAGAACTTCTTTCAAATCTAAAAATATTGTTTCAACTACTAGGCCACTAGAGCTACTACACATGGACCTTTTTGGACCTACTAGAATCACAAGTCTAGGAGGAAAGAAATATGGTCTAGTGATAGTAGATGATTACTCTAGATTCACTTGGGTAATGTTTTTGACTCACAAAGATGAGACTTTCTCAATATTCCTGAAATTCGTTAAGAAAGTCACAAATGAGAAAAACACTACCATAGTGTCTATTAGAAGTGATCATGGAACTGAATTTGAAAATCACTTATTTGAAAATTTCTATTTTGAAAAAGGCATACATCATAACTTTTCAGCACCTAGGACACCTCAACAAAATGGAGTTGTAGAAAGAAAGAATAGGACTTTAGAAGACATGGCCCGTACCATGCTATGTGAAAGCCAACTTCCAAAATTTTGGGCGGAAGCTATAAACACAGCATGTTACATCCTAAATAGAGCCCTGATTAGACATATCCTTAAGAAGACTCCCTATTAACTATGGCATAATAGGAAACCAAATTTAGGTTATTTTCATGCATTTGGTTGTAAATGTTTTATTCATAACAATGGTAAGGATAATCTTGGAAAGTTTGATGCAAAGTCTGATGAAGGTATTTTTCTAGGATATTCTACATCTAGCAAGGCATATAGAGTATTTAATAAGAGAAGCTTAGTTGTAGAAGAATACATTCATATAGTGTTTGATGAGTCTTTAGCATCAAGTTCAGATAAAATTGATGATGAGGAAGATACATCTTTGATTGAAAGAGGTATGAAAAATTAAATGTATCTTCAGATCAAGAACCTGAAGCTAAGGATGATGACTCACCTAAGGATGATGGTATGATATTGCTCATAATGATAAAGATCTACCTAGAGATTGGAGATATGCTTATGGTCATCCTAAGGACCTAATCATAGGTGATCCATCTCAAGGTGTAAGGACTAGATCATCAATGAGAATTATCAATAATCATCTTGCATTTGTATCTCATATAGAACCTAAAACTATAGAGGAAGCTAAGAAAGATAGTTATTGGATGTTAGCAATGCAGGAAGAGTTAAATCAATTCACTAGGAACCAAGTTTGGACCCTAGTAGACAGACCTAAAAATCACCCTATAATAGGATCTAAATGGGTTTTTAGAAATAAATTGGATGAAAATGGATTGGTAATTAGAAATAAGGCTAGATTAGTTGAAAAAGGATATAATCAGGAAGAAGGTATAGATTTTGATGAAACTTTTGCACCTGTTGCTAGATTAGAAGCCATTAGGCTACTACTTGCATTTGCATGTCATATGAATTTTAACATATTTCAAATGGATGTTAAAAGTGCATTTTTAAATGGTTTTATAAATGAGGAAGTTTATGTTGAACAACCTCCTGGTTTTGAAGATCATGAATTTCCAAATCACGTTTTCAAATTGCATAAAGTACTTTATGGTTTAAAGCAAGCACCTAGAGCTTGGTATGATAGATTAAGTAGATTTTTAATTGAAAATGATTTTTCCAGAGGAAATGTTGATAAAACCTTGTTTTTAAAAAGAAAAGAAAACATTTATTAATTGTTCAAATTTACGTTGATGACATTATATTTGGTGCTACTAAAAATCTCCTTAGCCAAGAATTTGCTAAGTTTAATGCAGAGAGAATTCGAGATGAGCATGATGGGAGAACTCAACTTCTTCCTTGGACTTCAAATCAAACAAGAGAAAGCCGGGATTTTCATTAACCAAACAAAGTACATAAAGGAAATACTCAAGAAGTTTGGTATGGAATCTGCTAACC
>UESW01002954.1:117340-140605 GCA_900491605.1 Calamus simplicifolius | reverse complement strand
CAGAGGCAAAGAGATAAGGAAGGAGTAGAAAAGGGAAGGCCGGCCAAGGGCTCTTGGGCATCCACTATTGGAAGATAAAGGTGGTTGGCACGTGCAGGACAAGGGAAACAAGAGACCAGAGAACCAATTAACAAAAATCACAATAACTCAAAACTTGGATTGATTGATTAATAATAAAAGATACATCATTCATACAAGAGAGTCTCTTTTATAGAGCAAGAGACTTGGGGCCCAAGAAAAGAGAGAAAAAAAGGTGCCCTAATCAAATTTGGCATGAAATCTGCAGCGTCCAGATGAGGAAGGTGATCTTCTAGATGCAATCAACGGCAGCTGGATTCAGCATGAAATCTGTGGCATCCAGATGAGGTAGGTGATCTTCTAGATATGATTGAGATGCAATCACCGGTAGCTTAATTTGGCATGAAATCTGCAGCGTCCAGATGAGAAAGGTGATCTTCTAGATGCAATCAGCGGCAGCTAGATTCGACATAAAATCTGGCATCCAGATGAGGAAAATGATCATCCAGATCATGAAGGTTACTTTCTCTGCTAGGCGGCATGTGGGTTGCTTGAAGTAGGTGTGGCACCAACTTGAATCTAGCAGCTGCTCTGTCTGACTATGATGGCCTTGTCTTCTGCTCTAATACTGATGTCTCCTCTTGTAAGGTAATGAACTTACTACAGGACTCACATTAAAATAAACTGAACTGGATAGGACTCAATTTAGAATAAAATGAACTGGATGGGACTCAAAATAAACTAAACTTTATTTTCCAACTCAAGACTTGAATCATAACTAATCAGATATCCACAGAGGGTTAAGAATCCTCTGCTTGATCTTGGTGCCCGCACCAATTCTCCGGGATGGAAAGAACTCGATCCCATCGAGTAGGGGTCATTCTGGCTCTGGTATCTCTCTAGTAGGGCTGGGTCGAGGTGTTGCAAGTCCTCTCAAGTAATCCATCAATCATCAGATTCGGGGCAACCCTGCCATCGGACCAGGTAGCGTTGATAACCGTGGTTCCGGATCGTAATGGCTTGATCATCTAGGATACGCTCGATCTGCTCTCCTCGCTTAGGTAAAATTGGTGGTAGATACTCTTGGGTAGGTTCGCTCATGAAAGGAGGGTTAGGTCCAAAGTACTCACTAGGAATTGATGTTGGTTCCCTATATTCTATTGAAGGTAGAGCCAATTCCCCAATCCGAGGACAGATCTAGTATATAGGCATTGGGTCTTACCTTCTCTATTATTTTAAAGGGACCAACTCCGTGAGCGTAAAGTTTCTTAACAGTACCTGGTGGGAACCGTTCAGGCCTAAGCCTAACCATGACATAATCCCCTACACCGAACTCTTTGGCTCTTCTTTGGGAGTTAGCCAGTCTTTTATAAGTTTCATTACTTAGATTTATTTTCTAGCTAATGTCCTTATGTAAGTCTTTGATATGTTGTGCAAATGTTTGTACGGACTCTGAGACTCGTGTGTGGAGGGGTAAAGGAATTAGATCAAGTGGACGATTAGGCTTGTACCCATGGACTATCTCAAATGGACTCTTGCTCATGGACCTGTTCATTGAGCTATTATAGGCGAACTCTGCACGAGGCAGTAATAAATCCCACGTCTCTAGGTGTTCGCCTACAAGGCACCTAAGAAGGTTTCCTAGACTATGGTTCACCACTTCAGTTTGCCCATCCGTTTGGGGGTGAAAGGCTGTGGAAAAATTAAGTTTGGTCTCTAACAGCCATAGCGTTTTCCAAAAGTAGCTGGTGAACCTAACATCCCTATCAGAAACAATGGTCTTAGGTAGGACATAGAGCTTGACCACGTTGTCTAAGAAAAGTTGGCTACCCTAGACGCGTCAAAGGTTTGCGAACAAGGGATGAAATGAGCCATCTTAGAGAACATATCGACCACTACAAAGATGGAGTCGTGATTCTTCTGGGTTTTATGTAATCCTAGAATAAAGTCCATACTGAGGTCTTGCCAAGGACGATCATGCACTGGCAAAGGAGTATATAGACCGGTGTTCTGCTTTTGCTATTTTGCAACGGCATAAGTTCGACATCGGGCTATTATCCGGGCAATGAGCCTTTTTAATCTTGGCCAGTAAAATTGGTCCTCTATCGCTAGAATAGTCTTATCTCTTCCAAAATGACCAGCTAATCCCCTAGCATGCATTTCTCAAACTAGGAATTCTCTAAGTGACGTCCTAGGGATAAGAAGTCTATTGCCCCTAAAAAGGTAACCATCCTGGATGGTATAATCTTCACTGGTACTAGATGGCCCTAGCTGAAGGATCTTATAAATTTCACCAAAGTCATGACAGATCTTATACTCATCTTTTATATGGTCGAATCCTATAATTTCGGTGCTAACAGTACTCAACAACAAAGACTTACGGCTTAGGGCATCTGCTACCTTATTTTCTATACCGGCACGGTGTTTCAAGACAAAAGTGTATGCCTGAATGTATTCAACCCATTTGCTGTGCCTAGAATTTAGCTTCTTTTGGGAGTTCAGAAATCGGAGTGCCTCATGATCAGAAAATAAGACAAACTCCTGTGGTAGTAAGTAATGTCTCCAATACTTAAGGACTTGTACTACCGCATAGAATTCCTTATCATAGGTGGAATATCTAAGTTTAGCTTCATTTAGTTTTTCACTAAAGAAAGCTATGGGTTGATTTTCTTGACTTAACACTCCACCTATGCCTACTCCCGACGCATCGTACGCAACCTCAAACACCTTAGAAAAGTTTGGAAGTCTAAGTATGGGTGCATGAGTCATCCTATCCTTAAGCTCTAGGATGGCCTTATTAGCTGACTTAGTCCACTCAAAATTACCCTTCCTAATACAATCAGTGATGGGTGCGACGATGGTGCTAAATCCCCTAATGAATCTCCTATAAAAGGTTGCTAGGCCATGGAAGCTGCGGACATCGTGGACGTTCATGGGTACTGGCCACTCTACGACCGACCTTACCTTTTTAGGATCCGCTGAAATACCTTCTGGGATTACCACAAAACCTAGAAAGATAACCCTATGCGTCATGAAATCGTACTTCTTAAGGTTTGCATATAGGCTATTATCTCTAAGGATCTCACAGATTAATCTAAGATGGTTAAGATGGTCCTCTTTGGTCTTGCTATAAATTAATATATCATCAAAATAGACCACTAAGAATTTTTTCGTATACTCTTTCAGGACCTGGGTCATGATTCTCATGAATGTGCTAGGTGCATTTGACAGCCCAAAAGGCATCACGACCCACTCAAACAGACCATCTCTAGTCTTAAATGCAGTCTTCCACTCATCCCCTGGTCTAATTTTAACTTGATGGTAGCCACTCTTAAGGTCTATTTTGGAAAAGATAGTGGCACCCGCCATCATGTCCAACATGTCATCTAGTCTTGGGATAGGGAACCTATACTTGATAGTGATTTTGTTGATGGCCCTACTGTCCATGCACATTCTTTAGGTACCATCCTTCTTAGGGGTTAATAGTGCAGGAACTGCACAAGGACTTAAGCTCTCCTTAACGAAGCCTTTCCTAAGTAATTCTCCCACTTATTTTTGTAGTTCTTGATGCTTAGTGGGGTTTATCCTATAATGGGGAAGGTTTGGGAGGGTGGATCTTGGGATCAGGTCAATGGCATGTTGGATGTTTCTCAGGGATGGTAACTGATCAGGCAATTCTTCAGGGAAGACATCCTTAAACTCCTCTAGGATCTCAATTACTTCTAGGGGTTGTTCCTTTTGGACTGATTCATAGATCTCTTTAGTGGTCAAAATCCAAACAGAATTACCCTCAATGATGTCATTTTTCTAATTCCTTAGCTTTAATCAGATTAACTCTTGGCTTTCTATCCTTAAGGTTGCTAGATCCTTTCTTGATTGGATCCCTAGGTGGAGTTGGATGTATCACATACTTGTTCCCATTGTGTTTAAAAGAGCAGATATTGGATCGACCAAACAAGGTGGCATCGTGATCGTAAAGCCAAAGTCGATCTAATATAATACTACTAACATCCATAGGAATTACATCGCAGACTTTTTCCTCATAATTTTGCAATTTGATTAGTATTTGGCATCTGGACTTGATTGGGATAGAGATGGAATCTACCCATGAGAGCTTATAGGGACTAGGATGGGGAACTGTGGTTAATCCTAATGACTTACCTGTATTGGTAGAGACGGCATTGACACAACTCCCGCTATCCACTATGATCTTGAGCACCTTATCCCCTATCTTAACAAAAGTCTGTAGGATGTTAGTCCTACGCCAATCTTCCTGGTCTTAGTTTGAGTCTGGGTCAAGATACATCTAACCACTCCTAGTAGGTCTTCAGACTCAAATGTTTCCTCCTCTCCATCGTACTCATCTATCAGATGGGTATCAGCCTCATAGACCTCTCCCTCAGGCTCAACTAGGGACTCGGATTCAGTCTCAGGTAACTCATCTATATGAAGGGATCTGACTGGGCACTAGCTGATCATATGTCCCGGTTTGTTGCATCTAAAGCATTTGATCTAGCAGTTGGAATTTCTTTGGACCTCTATAGATTTTCCCTTATCCTCTCTCTGGGGTATAGGGTACTATTCTGGGATCGACTCAACTCAGTTTGGCTTGTACTGGGTCGGCTAGTGTTGGATTGACTCAAAAAAGTTTGGTGGGGGTCTGAGTACTGGGTAGGTCTGGGATGACTAGGATAGGCCTGGCTAGATCCTGGATATGGGCTAGGTCTCTTGGTAGCCTCTGATCTATGATAGGGTGGCCCTCTCTGAAAATGTTCATAATCCCTAGCAACTTGGTAAGCTTTTTCTAAATCGTGTACCCTTCTTAGGTAGAGTTCTCTTTGAATATCTTCTCTCAGGCCATACCTAAACTTGGATAGGGTGAATTCCTTAGACTGAACGATATTACACCTCATGGTATACTCTTGGAATGTAGCAATGTATTCATTCACAGTTTTACTACCCTGAATTAATCCCTGCCACTGGTCCAATAGGCTCTATTCATACGATATGGGGACATAATTGGATCTAAGTCTAGCCTTCATGGTGTGCCAAGTGACTATGGGGTCTCTTCCCTCTAATAATTGCCTTCGCTCTAAAGTGGCCCAATATAACCTATCCTGCCGTACTAACTTGAGCTTGGCAAACTTAAACTTATGCTCTTCAGACATGTCGTACCAATCAAAGTACTGGTCCATCCCTTCCTTCCAATCTAGGTAGTCCTTAGGGTCCATAGAGCCATCGAAAGTAGGTGCTTCAAGTATGACACTTCTAAGGGCTCTTTCTTCTTGGTCTACTGCCTCATGATTGGGTCTCCTAGGAAGGACATCTAGGACTGGATCAGATTGAAGTGGTCTCCTAGGGTTTGGCCTTATGTAAAGGTCAGGCTGTTGGGCTCTCCTAAGATGAGGTGGGGTCTCATGATCAGACTTAGTGTGGGGCTCACGGGCTTCTTCTAGGATGCCCAACCTAGTTTCGACTTGATCGAACCTGGACCCTAATCTAACCTCAGATTGCTTGATGTCTTGGTTCATTCGGGCTAGTTGTTCAGTGATGATCCTTAAGTGATCATCAATGCTTTAATTAGCCATGGGTTTAGCCTGTAATGAAGGTGGTGATGGGCGAAAAGATGCTCCTGATCTAGTGCACATGTAAGCACAATCAATCATACAAGACTCAGACTGACTCGGACTACGGTATGCTAGACCTAGTCATCTAGAGTAAAGGATTTAGCTTAATGCAAGCCAATCTATCAGTAACTCTTCAATTGGCCAGTTGGGACAGGTGGAAGGGGGGAGGCTCGTCCCGCAAATTGTAGGTGCCTAATTAGAATAACCCCAACACTCCGCTTAACTCATTTGACATTTGACCTACCTTCTAGATACTAATTTCAGAGCACACGCCAGATTGATTTGTACTAGTCTCCTCTAGTATACTAAACCGACTGTTGGTGTCCCTAGCCCTCTAGGGCAAATGTCAATTAAGTTGCTACTCAGTTTTAGATTAGAGGCTTGGGATCGGAATGCACGGGTGGTTGTTTTGAGCCAAGGAAGTGGTCTCAATCCCTCCCTTATCTGACATCAATGAAAGCCCTTAAGAGTAAATTAATGCAGATGAATGACATGTAAAACACAAACCCTAATCCAAAATCTGTAAATAGCAATAAATCTTAAAAAAAATTTCACATATCGAATTAAATTCTCAAAAAATAAAGAAAAATACTTTAAATTATAAAATCTAGAGAAATAAATTTAGTAATTTTTGATGTGTATGCAGGAAGAAACAATTTAATTAACATATGATATTCTGATAATAACGTGAATTAAAATTAAGCCCTAACTATGCTCTGATACCAAACTGATGCAAGACCGATTCGTATGCAAGTAATTTTTATTTAATGATTAATAATTAGTTGATTATTCTTCCAAAGTAATAGCCTAAGAGGGATTCAAAAAATTCACAGTAAATTCGCACGCGAAACGGTTCCTAAAAAATAAGAAGAAGGACCGCCGAGGCTAAGAAGCCCTGATAGGGCTTGATTTCCTACAATAAAGTTACTAGTAGATTAGAGGGGTGTATCTGGAAAGAGGAAAAAGATCAAAGTGTTGAAGGGGTTGCTCTGCCTGGTGGATGCGCTCTAGATGACCAAGCCTTGAGCCTACGGATCTGCGGCCAAGTATTCGCTGACCTAGATGACGATCACCTTGAATCTGGATTTGTGACTACTGAGGGATCTGCAAGATCACCATACAAGGGTACGGTTAAATAATAATAGAGAAAATTTAGAATAGAGGCAAAGAGACAAGGAAGGAGTAGAGAAAAGGGAGGCCGGCCAAGGGCTCTTGGGAATCCACTATTGGAAGACAAAGGTGGCGGCCAAGGTTCTCCTGGAGACTTGGGATGTTGGCGCGCACAGGAGGAGGGAAACAAGAGCACCAGAGAACCAATTAACAAATATCACAATAACTCAAAACTTGGATTGATTGATTAATAATAAAAGATACATTATTCATACAAGAGGGTCTCTTTTATAGAGCAAGAAACTTGGGGCCCAAGAAAAGAGAGAAAAAAAAAGGCACCGTAATCAAATTTGGCATAAATCTGTAGCCTCCAGATAAGGAAGGTGATCTTCTAGATGCAATCAGCGGCAGCTGGATTCGGCATGAAATCTGTGGCATCCAGATGAGGCAGGTGATCTTCTAGATATGATTGAGATGCAATCAGCGGCAGCTTAATTTGGCATGAAATCTGTAGCATCTAGATGAGGAAGGTGATCTTCTAGATGCAATCAGCGGCAGCTAGATTCGGCATGAAATCTGTAGCATCTAGATGAGAAAAATGATCATCCAGATTGGGAAGGTTGCTTGCTCTACTAGGTGGCATGTGGGCTGCTTGAAGTAGGTGTGGCACCAACTTGAATTTAGCAGCTGCTCTGTCTGACTGTGATGGCCTTGTCTTCTGCTCCAATACTGATGTCTTCTCTTGTAAGCTGATGAACTTACTACTGGACTCACATTAAAATAAACTGAACTAGATAGGACTCAATTTAGAATAAAATGAACTGGACGGGACTCAAAATAAACTAAACTTTATTTTTCAACTCAAGACTTGAATCATAACTAATTAGATATCCACAGAGGGTTAAGAATCCTCTGCTTGATCCTGGTGCCCACACCAAGTTGAACCTTCAAAGTTTTGAACATCATGTCGAAAAGCATCTGTGATCAAACCTATCATATCATCTCCTACAAGGTTATCTTGCATATGACCAGATCCAAGATCAGACGAGAAGGGTTGATTACTTGATAATGGCAACAAACATTCTCCATGGAAAACCCACTTAGTATAATCTCTTGAAAAACCCTTCCATATCAAATATTCTTCAACGGTTTGTGGATCTAAATAATAATTGTTAACACATCGCCGACACGGACATAAAATCTTTTCATTCAAACTACTTTTATCCATACCAAATTTAATGAAATCACAAACTCCATCTAAATATTCTGTGGTATTTCTTGGTTTATTTATCCAACTTTTATCCATTGTAGGATATAGTCATATATCATAATAAATTAACTTTTAGGTATTTTAATTTGAACACAACTGAAATTAAAACTTGAAAAGGTCACAGCTTCAACTAAAGCATAACTGATAGTTTTTATTCACATTGATCAAACAAGTAGTATTTTGCAAGAACTTTGTTTGCATAATAAACCCACAAAGATTCCACCTTTGTTAAGCTTCAGTTGGTTTCAACACAACAACACAAGAATCTCAACAAAAACCCACAAAGACACCCACACTTTAAATGGATGATGTTCTGTATCAATCCATATGATAGTGCATGCTAGTAGTTACTATAATACTATATGGTGAAGTGTATCAAGACAGCAT
The DNA here is from genome assembly GCA_900491605.1 of Calamus simplicifolius. Lineage (NCBI taxonomy): Eukaryota > Viridiplantae > Streptophyta > Magnoliopsida > Arecales > Arecaceae > Calamus > Calamus simplicifolius. Next base: position 132,193 of record UESW01002954.1, on the reverse strand, counting down.
ATACATCTTTGCATAACGTTTGCAATAAAACAACTTTTTTTATTGATGACCTTTATATTTTTTCGCAACTATTGTATTTCATTATTGAATAATTTCTTATTGGCTATGAAAACAACAATATAGCCTATACATCTTCACAGAACTTTTACAACGAAATAGTTCTTATTACTAGTTAACTATATAGTTTTTAATGATGACAGTATTCCATTGTTGAATACTTCTTTTATCAGTTACGTATATAGTTTTGTTATAAAATATTTTTATCAGTTACGTATATAGTAGGTGTTGAATACTTCGATCAGATATGACATTGTTGGCAAACCTGACCCAAATACGCAGATTCGCAGATGTAGGTCTCCAAAAATCTTTCCAGATTACCGAATGATATCTCCTCTAATGTCTAATCTTCTCTTGCTCTATTCTGTTTAAATAGTTGTCAATTATTTGATCTGTACACTTATTGCTTGTAAACTTGTGTTAAAATATTATTGATTTTCTTATATCATATTATTATTTTTTCAGCTGTAAAAGGTGATTAACTGACAGTTTAGATTCAGGCCAATCCAATCACAATCTAGATAAAAATATTTTGGATTGGATTTTGGATCTAAATATCTTTGACCTTCATCTAAGGCCAAAACTTTCTAGATTCAAGCCGACTTGATCCAGTCAATCCGGGTCAAGCTTGCCATGGTTCCAACTTGACCTATGTATAGCCTTTAACTTTTTATCATGATTGTTGTATCACCAGGTAGCTTATATAGATTAAGCCGGGCTATCAGAAAGAATGAGAAGCTCAAGGCTGAGGGTGATTGCAAGATGAAATCAGTTTGGTTCCCATGCTCTAATCATCTGATATAAATATTTTCTAAAGAAAGAATTACAGGTGATGAAGTGGATGGTTTCTTCACCGACTAAAAATAGTAGGTGTGGTCAGTAGGACCTTTCAGCAAAAATTCTAAATAATGTGAAACACAAAAAGGTTTCTTAGAACAAGGGTCAGCCTATTGAATTTTCTTTCAGCATCTTTGAAAACCAAATTAATCATTAAATGGGCAGACTTACAGAGTTGTATGAGTTGATGAATAGATATCAAGAGTTTCACAAACAGAGCAAATAAATGGCGCTTACATTGGCTTTCTGGTACATTACATACCATTTGGTTAATCACCCTACCTTGGTTATCCCATCCTTGGCCATCTTGACATCTTTGCAGCTTTGAAAAAAAAATTTCTAATTCAAACAAGAAAATAATAGAAAATATATGACTGATTTCTCAGCTAGACAACCAAGAACCAGTTATCCAACACCTAATATACCAGATAAGGCATGTCAGTATGGGTTTAGTTTGGCTCTTAACATGGAGCTCAACCACAAAACTTGTTCCAATTAGAGGAAGTTGGTTTGATTCCACACAATAATAAACGCAGTACAACATATAATGAAGGTACTTAAAGATGCGATGATGTCGTAGTAACCCATATGGAACTGTCACCTCACTATGTCAGCTAGACACCTACTTAGTTTGCTCCCATTAGTTGAGAATGAGATGCAATCATAAAATCATGAAAATCACACCATCTTAAATAGATTCTAAGTCAACATAGAGAGTCTGAGTTTATAAGAAGGCCTTCTGTAATTATAAGCCTTTCACTGCAAAATGAACCAAATTATGTGTGATCAAGATTTGCATTTTAGAGTTTAAAACACACTTATACCCATTAATGTCACTCATTCTACTTTCATAGAAAACCAAGTCATAAGGCCATTTGAGGGTTGAGCAAAATAACATGACCCTGAAGACAACTGTAATTTTTTAATATCATTGTCAAAACGTTAAAATGATTGAATTGCCTAGCGCTTTCTAAAACTGATCTAACTACTATCATTGAAAGCATAAACTATTTCTACTACAACATTATTTGCTAAGTGAGGGGACAATTTGTAGGGAGATATGTGTGAAAAAATGGTACATGTCAAAGGGGTCATCAATAATAGAGGATCAAAGAAAACAGAAGATGACAAGAAACACAACATACAGAGATGGCCAAATGCACAACATCATGATGAAAAATAGAAAACAGAGTTTATATTTTTTTCCCCAAAACTCTCTCTTTTTTTCCCCTTCTCCTCCCTTTACTCATCTTCTTATTTATATAACAAATAAATAGTCTGTTTATATTTCTTTCTTACTGTTGCATTTACTTCATATACAATTCTTTTCTCTAAATAATTTTTTAGTAGTTAAACTGCTTCAACTGGTAATCTGTCACATTTGGAGATCAATATTAATCTAAGATATTAAAGAAATTTCTTTCCCATTCTCTCTCTGAAGATCTACAGTCAGGATGTCATTCGCAAAATCTGTGCATAGCCATTCATGGAAGACTAATATCTGACTTTCAGTTGCCACTTTCTATCAATTTTCTGCCATTACTCTTTTCTGTATATGCAACTAGAATCATTCCCAAACATGTGCTCCAACCTATTAAGTCTGCATACCCTTTCACTGCTCTCTGAAATTTTGTTTTAGGTTAACATACTATTCCAGATTAACATGAAACTTCTATTTTAGGATTCCTAACATCTATTAGAATCTTCAAATAATTAAGGCCGGTTAAAATCACTATATTAGCTCAATTCAAGATTTTCTCAAGCCGAGTTCAAACCTATGTTGAGTTCGAACTTAATTAATTAGTAATTTGGTTCATCTCTTCCATAGATTTAAGCTCCTCCTCTAGATTAAAAGATTCCCAGATTTCTCCATCGGTTCCCAGATTGAACCTCCAAGAAAACCCGAAACAAAAAGCCAAGGAAATCAACTTCGACTTACAAACAAATGATGATCACAGCAAATAGAACCCTTTTCTTGGCAAACAAAAGCATGCTTAATTGAAGGAATACCAACCTCAAGTTGAGCGAGAACGATCCTCATTGCAATATAGCTGAAGAAATTCTGGAGGTTCTGAGCAGCCTTTGCTTCAAACGAAGCCTCCGCGAACCTGCTATCATTCTCCAAAATCAAAAAATTTGCACGCAAAATACAAAATAAAATAAAAATTTGGCTAGGGCACAGAGCTTTACCTCAGGAGAAAAGAGCTTTATGGGAAAGTCGAAGGAGAGGGACGTCGAGGACGGCAAGGTCGACAGTAGAGGTCCGCGGCAGCAGAGGTCGCCGATAGCACCACCGATGGGGACAAGAAGGCAGTGAGGAGATCGACGGAGCTAGGGCATAGTGAAGAGCGATGAAGCCAGATCGTGGGAGGCCGAAAATTGGGAGCTAGGGCATGATGAGGGAGATCGGCGAAGCCAGATGATCGAGGGAGGGGGAAAACTGGGAGCTAGGGCACAGAGGAGCGTGGAGCGGCATGGGAGAAGGAAAATGGGAGCTAGGGCACAGAGGAGTGCAGAGAGGCATAGGAGAAGGAAAATGGGAGCTAGGGCTTCATATCTGATCGAAGGAGCCAGATCGTAGGGGGAGGAGTAATATGAGCGGTTGACATCCTAACGCTAATAAGAATCATTAGATGCCGATGCTTATAAGCGTCGTTATCTTCTGACTTTTTACTAGCATCAAAAAAACTGAGTCCGATACAGCAGCTGCTGACGCTTATAAGCGTCGGCAAGTTCTGGGATATCCCGACGCTTTACCCTAGCATCGAAAAAAAAAGTTGGGATACTGATATTTTACTGTAGTGTAATCTATGTGTTTTACCATAGATACACTCGTAAAAAACTTTATCCTCCTTAGCAATTTTGGGTAAGCCAATCACCATATTCTTTTTTTTCAAGATATTTAGACCTTTATAACTCAAGTGACTGAATTGTAAATGTCATAAATGAAAATCTTCTTTCATTTTGCATTGAAAAATAAATTTTCACTTAGTGCCATACATAGAGGAAAAACTTTATTTTGAGTCATTTAAATTAGGCCATAGTGAGTTTTGTCTTTTTATCAAAAATTCTGAATTCATCATTATCAAAATTCAAAGAGTATCCTTTTTGTAGCAATTACCCCACACTAAGGAGGTTTTGAGTTAATTCAGGCACATATAAGACACCATGAATAAGTTTTTTGTAACCTTCTATTGTATAGACTGCCACGATTCCTCTTCCTTCAACCTTTTGTATGTTTCCATCACCAAGCTTGACTTAAGAAGAAATATCCTCATTGAATTACTTAAAGACCTCTTTGTTTCCTGTCATATGGTTGTTGCAACCACTATTTAGATACCAAAATTGAGGTGAATCTACTTTAACTTTTGTGCAAGAAAATAATTGATTTTCTTGATTTTCCTTTGAAAAATTTGCTTCATTCTTTTCATTTTTATTTTTATACCATCAATCTTTTTGTGAATGATAAGGAACTCAACATTTGGTGCATCGAAGGTGGCAATTTTTAGCTTCATGTCTAAATATTTTGCAAATAAAATATGAAGAGTTTGAGTTAGAATTACCACTGGAATTTCTGTATTGAAAATTTCTTTTGCCTCTTCCTCTTTGGTTGGCATTTTGACTCCTTTTTTGAAATAAGCCTCTTCCTTTTTCTTATTCTGCCTTCAAACTTTTTTCTTCAGCCATATTTGGTTATGTTTGAAAAGCTTGATTGAAGGGAAAGTTTGAGTGCCTATTGATCCTTTGCTCATGTGCCTTAAGAGACCCCATTAACTCATGAAAAGTAAGAGTTGATAAATCTTTGGATTCTTTAATTGTTGCAGCTATATGATCAAATTTTGGAGGCAAACTTCTTAAAATATTTTCAACTATTCTTTTTTCTTGAATCTCATCACCAGGGCTTCTAATTTGGCTAATAATTTCTACTACTTTGGAGAAAAAATGTTGAATGTTCTCACTTTCTTTCATTTCCAAGTTATCAAAGTCTCTCCATAGTGATTGCAAACTAATGGAGGTGGGCTTTGCTTGAACCTTCATACTCCTTTTTCAATATTTCCCATGCATCTTTAGATTTTGTGGCATTCATAATTCTAGCAAAGATAATTTTACTTACTCCTTGGTGAATAAGTTGTAAAGCTTTTGCATCTTTCTGTTTAATGCGTCTTTGTTGAAGTTGTGCCTCTCCTTCTTCTTCAAATCCATCTCCAACTAAATCCCACAAGTCTTGCGACATAAAGGTTGTCTGCATCTGAATGCTCTAATATTTGTAATATTCACCATCAAATATTGGAATTGAATTTTGGGAATAGCTAAACAGTGTAGTGTTGTTGTTGGTGGCCATGGATAATAAAAGAAGATTGGTTTTTTGGAGTTGAAGAGGATTTTTGATAAAGCACTACCAGAAATTAACCTTTTAGTGAGGAACAAAATTCCTTGGTGAAAGTCAAAAAATTTTGATGAAGAATTTTACTTTTCAAGGGATTCACTAACCAAAATGTACTCAAAAATCCCTCGATGATTACCAAAGAATTCATCGAGGGAAATTTTCTTGCTAAAAATTGACTAACTGAATGATTTGTAAGGAATTTATGGTCATCGTGATTTGAACTCGTGACCAACGGATAAAAGCCCAGGATTTTTGTTTAGCGAAAAAATTTTACTGTTCAACCACTTAATAAAGGCATGAAATCGATGGTTTTAACCTATGACCAAAGGGTTCAAAGGCTAGCCCCTTACTGCTGTATCAATTTGATTATTGGCAACAAAGGGTATAAGCCCATAGTTTTGATAAGATTTAAACGAGTTAGAGATAGAAGGAATGATGGAATTTTTTTAGTTTAATTAATAGTACTAAAAATTAGTACATCTCAACTCATCTAAGCCTTTTCCCAACTACATGGTTTTTTGTCTACATGAATCTACTTCCTTCACTCTGTTCTATTCAGGACCAAATCAATATTTAAATTATAAATAGTTATATATTTTTAATTATTTTTATCCATATTAGTTTAGGTCTATCTCTAACTCTATCCTTACCATAAATTGTTAAAAGATCACATTTTCTAATTGGAGCATTTAAAGGTCTACGTTGTATATATCCAAACCATCGTAATTGATTTTCTTTATTTTATCTTCAATTGAGGCTACTCCTATCATTTTTATTATATTTATTTCTAATTCTATCTTTTAAAATTTTACCATATATCCATCTTAATATACGCATTTATGTTACACTTAATTTATTTACATATTGTTTCAATATTGTCTAACACTCTGTTCCATATAGGGATGCGCTGATCATACAATACTCCCGAAGTACACCTCCACTTAATCATCATGCTTTAACTCTATGATTCACATCTTTACCTATTTCACCTTCTTATTGAATAATTGATCCCAAATACCAAAATTTTTACTTCTTGCTATCTTTTGGCTTACAATCTTCACTATTTCTTCATTTGTATTTCTACTCTCACTAAAATTATATTTTATGGATTCAGTTTTAGTTCTACTAATCTTAAAACCTTTACATTTTAAAGCCTCTCTCCAAATCTCTAGCTTAGCATTTCCAAATGAAGAAATAGTGAAGATTTCTCTATATCATTTACAAATAACATGCACCATGAGATATCATTTTGAATGTGTTTGATTAATCATCCATAACTAATACAAAAAGATATGGACTTAAGGTAGATCCTTGATGTAAACCTATAGTATTAAAATTCACTAGTTTCTTCTATTATTGTTTTAACAATAGTTATTGCTCTATCATACATATCTTTTATCAATTCTATGTATCTTTGATAACTCCTTTTTTCTTTAAAACCTACCATATTATTTCTCTAGGTACTCTATCATATACTTTTTCTAAATCAATAAAGACCATATGAAGGTTTTTTTTCTTTTCTCTATATCTCTCCATCAATCTTGTTAATAAATAAATAGCTTTCATGATCGATCTTTTAGGCATAAATCCAAATTGATTATTAAAAATTAGTATATAATATTAATTTACTTATAACTTTTATTTTTTATGCTAGTGAGAGAATCTGTAAATAACATATGCTTGGTATAAGATTTTAAAATTACTAAAAAAATTCTAATAAAATATTTCTTTCTGATATTATTTTTTATTTTTAAAAATATCTTAGCAGTACTAAGGGATTTATCCCTTAGTAAATCTCTAAGGGATCGAACTTTCCTTACAAATTCCTTACTAATTTTCTTTAAATAATCACTCACTGATCCCTTACAAATTACTAAGGGATTTTTAATGAATTTATCAAGAAAAATATATTCCTAGCAAATCCCTTAGAGATTTCTTACCGAAACTAGATATTGAATGTAATTTAAAATCTCTTAAAAATCTCTTTTAATCCTTTTGTAATTTTCTGAGGGATATATCCCTTAGTAATGTACCTTGGTGAAAGGATAATTTCTGGTAGTGAAGCTCAGATATCATTGATAGGTTTTATGCAGTAACATAGTAGTGAAACTAGAAGGATTAAATAAACTTTTTTTCTAATATGAAGAATTTTTCTTATAATAGTTGAGAGGCTTTGCTGGATTTCTTGTGCTTAAAATGGAACAATTAGCCTCAATTTATAGAGAAGTTAAGAATATTTAAAAGGCTTACATTTAATCTTATACATAAAATACTAAATATCATATCTAAGAATTTTAAAGGATAGCATAAATACGTAAATCACTCATGAATACGAAGAGTTTTAGAGCTTCAAGAGTCATTTATGGATATGAAAAGTCTTCTTAGTTAATTTTGTACAAAGTTTTAAAATTTTAAAATTAATTCTCAAACACAATTTCAGTTCATCACAGATGCACCCGACGTTTGATTCAACAACCAGAAGACACTTGCACACTCTTTACACAGCTAAAAGAAACTAACAGGATTTCTACAGACTAGCTTAAGGTGCAGCGTTCTCTCTCTCTCTCTCTCTCTCTCTCTCTCTCTCTCAAACACACAAACGGACAAACATTCTCTCTCGCACGTACACAAACACACACACGCACGCACACACAGAGATCGAGTTGAAGCGACGCCCTAATCGCCGATGTTGTTTGACAGCTGAAGTCGGCAGATGGGGCAGGTAGCACTCCTCTCGAGCCAGCTGGTGATGCACACTGGATGGAAGACGTGCCTGCAAGGCAGCCACCCGACCTCAGTTCCAGTTACTATGCCCTCTAGGCAGATAGGGCATTCTTGTGGACTTCCTCCCATGAACGTATCGACAGTCAGATGATGTGCAATCGCAGCAGGAGTTAAACCCCTCTGCAATCCGATTGCCTCAAGAAACGGAGCCAACTCATCCACCTCAGCCAAGAATGAGGCCCCGTCGTCGTCGTCGTCGTCGCCGCCGCCGTCGTCGTAGTCGTAGTCGTCATCGTAAATCCAGTTGATTGATGTGTTGAGATCGACGAACATCGACACCGCCCGGTTATGCAGGGCAGCCGCAGTAACGGCGGCACCCGGGCTTGATTGGTGATGTTGTTGATGAAGTAGTCCTGCACGAAGATGGGCATGTAGGGGACGACCCGAATGTGGGCGAACATGTTCTGCGCCGCCACCATCTCCTCAAAGGACCAGAAAGTCTGAAGGTCCTCGAGCCAGGACTCATGGACCACAGTGGTGAGGAGGTCCTCGTTCGGCACATAGGGTGGGGCGCCGACCAGGACGGAGCGAATCTGGTGGTTGAACGTGACTTGAGCGCGGCCGACGAGCCGGGGGTCCGTGGCAGTGGGCATCGACTGCACGGATATGTCGACGTGGCCTTCGCCCCCATCCCACTGGTTGTAGAAGGATGTTTGGACTGAGTGCAAAGGGTCCATGGCGACAGTGTGAGCGGTGGGGTGGTCGAGAAAGGCGTGTAGGGGTGGAAGATTTTTATCAGAGAAAAGGATGAAAAATGGACTTGCTATTAGCAACGAGGGATGAGGAAAGGAGGGGAAACGCAAGGGCTAGTCAGAAGGAACGAGAAACAAAGGTGACGATGAGTTCTCGAGACCCGGAAAGGCTCGCAGAAGAGTAGATCTAGCTCTTCACCTCTTTCGGATGACCTATTTCGCAAGGTACAGGAGGAAAGGGGGAGGACGACGCAACAGCCGGTGTGGTGAGAAAGACAAAAGTAATGGGTTGTTCAAAGCCACTTCAACTGACACACTATACGATCGAAGCAACGTGGAGGAAGCGCTACTAATACATTATTTATTAATTCGTGGTTTTTTTCCGATTTACGCGTGGAGGCGAAAGGAATGAGGTCCATTCTGGTTGAGAGTTCAGACATAGGATGCGGTCCATTCTTATAATCGCAACCATTCTTGCGAGGATTATGTAACATGTTATCTCATGTCATAAAAAAAAATATACGCAATCACGGATCATTGCGTAATAAACAGACGGTCATAATTACGGGATTAATTAGACCCGTCTCGTTCAACCCGGAACGAACAGTATCCAGTCTCCGAGAATCAACCAAAAAAATATAAAAAGGAAAACCATCGTAGGAGAGAATGCGTTGACACTCTATATCCTAACCAGGAGCTGGAATGGAGGATGTTGAGACAAATTTGACAACGTAAAACTCAACAAAAACATCGCTTAATCGTTGGATTGCGCCTTCTAAATCTCCAATGTCATGTAATGTGGTAAGGAGTTGACAGGTTGTGAGCTGTCAACAAATTTTGCTGGAAAAAATTAGGTGGTTTAAGTAAAACATCAATGGGCTTCTTGGTCTCATGATACCATTTTTTTAATTCTAATCTCCCCCCGTTGTGCATCGGTTACATATTCTTAGCTGGAGACAACTTTACTTAATTTGTTTGTTTCAAAGATATCTTATTAATTAACATGCAGAGATTTTTCTTATCAATCGTCATGTACAATTATTTTTTGGTTTTATAATTTGAGAGGTGAAGAGCAAGGGTAAAGCGAGAGAGGAAAAAGAACATATCAAGGAAGTCTTTAAGTTTTCATGAGGCTGTTTAATTCTTTTTTTTTTTTTTTTTTTTCCACATTTTCTTATTTTTTATGCTTTTTCCAAAGCATATCTTTTGTTTTGTTGATCACTTTTTCCCCCATTTTCAAAGAATGACAGCATTAAAATGTTGACTTTTGTTTTGTTATATGTTCTTTAGCACAAAGAGATGTATTCACAAGCATATAGAAGTAGACTGCACAATAAATAAAAGCATGCTTTGTAAAATGTTATTTGGTTGGTGCATTAGTTATATTTCATAAACCTTCTTCAAGAGAAATTTTCAATAAACAATCATATGTTCAATATTTGTTGCATAATTTTAGGATACTAAAGGGTTCAAATAGGCGCATTACTTATCTTCATCATTTTTTTCTAATAAAATTTATTTAGACCACCTTGTTCAAGGATTCATCATTTATTATATTGTGCAAGAGAATGCACCGTATGTATTGAGTGGTTGTGAATTAAGGGAATACATGCAACAACACAACATCATGGACTCAATATTATAGGGATGAATGCAGAAGGTAGCTTGATGACTGCACTACATCTTTTATCCTCGATAAATTTCATTAATTGGATCAAATTTTATTTAAGGCATTTTAAACTCAAAATCATCATTTTTAATACACTTCTATGGAATTATAATTATGCATGTTGAATTTTGTTGATCAGATGATAATAAACAAAAGCATGATTTCTTAGTTTCAAATAGTTTATGCATACTTCTAAATGCTGGATTTGGTGAGCACATCACTTATTATAATAAATCTCATTTAGAAAACTTTACTTGATGCAATGTAGATTCTAGGTTCATCATTTGTTACACATGTATCATGTATATCAAAAAGTAGTGGATCTTGTAATCACAAACAATAGCACGATATGATGTATTCCAATAAGTTAGGGGTGCTTTTAAAAGGTGGACTTGATGAGCGCATCACTTAGTTTCAATAAAATTTATTTGGCAAAATTCTATTGAACCTAATCTTGACTCCAGATTCATCAATTTGTCACCTATTGTAAATGTTAATGGTGGTTGATTTAGGAATAAACTACTGTGTGACATACTGCTAAACTATTCAATATGCTAGATTTAATTTGATATACCATAAATATGAAATGGAGTTATTGAACTCTAGATCCATCATTCTTCATTCATATAAAATACATGTTAAATGTTGATGGATCTAATAGTTGCAGATGGATCTCACGGTAGTAGATGATAACATAACATGTTGGATTCAAATCTTTTAGGAATGCTTTTAAAAGGTGGACCTAATGAACACATCCGTTATTTACCATAAACACAATTTAGGAAAATGATACTAACCCTATCTTGATTATAGATCCATCATTTGTCATATGCTGTACATGTTAATAGTAGCGGATCTAGCAATAACGACAACATGATATGCTATTCAACCTTGATGTTAGATTGGACATTTGCCATACTAGAAATGAATTATGATAAATTTCAAATAGAGGTGGATTCTAGTCTCCTTATTTAAATGGTAGTAGATCTAAAAATAACAAACCATAATATGATAGGGTAGATTCAAACGTTCTAGAAATGTTTTTAAAAAATGGACTTGATGTGCATGTCACTTGTTTTTAAAAAATTCCATATCAAAAGTTTTACGTAACCTAATCATATCTCTTGATTCATCATTTGTCGTATATACCATACATGTTAAATGGCAGAGAATCTAGCCATAGCAAATGACAAAATAATAAAATAGATACAAATACCTTAGAGATGCTTTTAAAATTGGACTCAATGATTACATCACTTATTCTCTATATAAATTTTATTTGAGAAAAGTTTACCAAACCCAATCTTGATTCTAAACTCATCATTTGTCGTATACTATACATATTAAATGGTAGCAAATTTAGCAATAAGTAACAACATGATATCCTAGTAAACAATTCTTGATGCTAGATTTAATATTTGTCACACTACAATAAATATCAAATAGAAGGGTTGGCTCTAAATTCATCATTTATCAGTTTTTCAAAAGGCAACAAAGCTAGCAATGATGTATAATGACATTATATAATGGCTTCAAATATTCTAGGGATATTTTTAATTAAAAGGTGGACTTGATGAGAATATTACTTATTTTTAAAAAAATTATTCAAGAAAATATTACTTAACTCAATGTTGACTCTATATTCAAGATTTGTCGACATATATCATGTATATGCCAAAGATGGTGAATCTAGAAATATTAAATGACAACATGATACACTAAACTCAACCATTTTATCAATGCTTTTAAGGTGGACTTGTTAAGCACATTGCTAATTTTCAATAAATTCAATTTAACCAAATTTTACTTCAACTCAATTTTGACCCTAGGTTCATCATTTATCATATACAATACGTGCTAATGGCATGAATTTTGCAATAAATGACAACATGATATGCTATTAAACCATTCATAATGCTAGTTTCAACATTTTTCACACTACAAAGGAATTATCACATATATCAAATGGAGGTGGCTTTAGCGAAAATAAATAATAATAAGATATTGTTAAGAGAAGTATCCTAAGGATGCTATTCAACTGTAACATGATGACTACATCACTTATTTTTGGGGGGCCAAAAAAAAACTGATCCAATTGAGAAGAAGTAAGGATTTTCTTCAATCCACTCAGCTTGAATCTTTTAAAATAAAATTTAGAAGATAAGAAATGTCACAAAAGTAAGGTTTAAGTATCTTTTTCTTCTTTAATTTTTCATGATCCATAAACTGTGATGCATATCAAGGGTGAAAAGTAATGTTTATGCTTTTTTTTTCACTCCTTTTGTTGGGATTCTAATGGTTGGAAAACAGAATCTATACTTTTTTTCTTTCACTTCTGCTATTGGGATTCTAATGCGAGAAATGTAGTTTATGCTTTAGTCTTTCATTCTCACTGTATGGATTTTAGAAAATGAAAAGTAGATCTATACTCTTTTCTTTTACTCTCACTATTCTCCCTTCCTTTTATCTAAACCATGATATACAACATCTATTCATACTAATTAATGAGGTTCTCTTTCCTTAAGTAAAATACCTCTAGTTAAAAAAGAAGAAGATACAAGTTCCCTGCTATGCCATATTGATCTACTCTGCATTTAAGTTGCACTCCTATTCTATTTAGAAGATGATATTTCTTTATTTATTTTATGTTGGTGAAGTCTATTATGTATTTAAGAGCGATATGCTCCATAGCCCATACAGATTAGAAGACATTATAATCAAAGTCTATTTGGGCTAACCAATAGAATTTGTGATTCGAATTTAATCCTTAAACTAATGAGAATGGTAAGGCTTAATATAAGCAGTATATAGAAGCTCATACTTCTGGCATTAAGTTCCACATTGGTTATGCTTTGAGAAGTCCTTTGATTTATAAGGTTTCAAATAATTCATTCTGCCTAGCATTTCAAGCAAGATATTGGGTCATCACAAATAATATCAGAATTTCACATAGCCCATGACACATGTAGATTAGATGATGCTGCAACACAAACCCTTTTAAAACTGATCATGAGTCAATCATGACATTTCTAATTGAATTTAGATATCTAGTTTTGCAAGGATTATTGGACCTAAATGGAGAGAGTACATGGGGTCCTTGGTAGCATGCAATTAGTTCTACGTTTTTTGTATACTAGAGAGATCTTGAATAAATTATATAGGGCTAAAGAATCTAAATAATGCCACTCGGTTAGTTATTGGTTGAGGTCTTAAGTTATTAAAATTTTCACCTAAGCCCATGATAGACCTCATCTAATAGTGGCAATAATCCACCACATTGTCACTGCTAAAGGAGAGCCTCCATCTAAGTAGGCCATGAGGTGAGCCTTGTAGGGGGTGATTTGGGTTAATAATAAACCAAAGCTATCAATAGTGATAAAGAAGGTGAGCAAGATGGTGATGTATTCGATGGCATTGGAACACATGGTCAATTATTGCATGCTAGATATAGCACTCACCTTTACATGCTATTGGTAGCAAAGGTCTCTATCCTTAACATGTGTAATAACATCCCCGATGTCCCCATTCACCACCACACCAACAATCCCCACCACCACCATAATCACCCCCCTTCAATTTCAAGACCATCTATAGCTGCTATAGTATCCTCTCCCTCCCTTACATTGGTGGTTCATTTGTCAATCTAGAGTCCCATTGGCAACTAGAAAAAACAACACTCTAAAGTTCAAATATCTATTGCTAGAGGCAATAATGACAGAGGATGAACGCCAAGGAGGAGACGATGTGACCATTAATACCATAATCATGGTCTTCTTTGATACCATTTCCTCAAGGGCAAGGCTTAAAAAAGAAGAGAGGAGTAGAAAGGTGGGATTGGCATGGTATAGAGGAACAAGGATGGCTTGCTTGGAGGAATAAAGTGTAGTATTATTGTTATAGGTTTGATGAAAAATAAAATTGGGAGAATAAAAATTACTGGGTTGTTAGGCCCAAAGCAACTTAGGAGGAGGGAGAAGGTGAATTGAGTTTTTCAAAAACTAAACTCAAAAGCTATGTGCTCTAAATGTAAGTCTAACATTTCAAAAATAAAGCACAATCATCAAATATTTCAAACAAATCACAAATCTAAGATAGAGAAGGTAAGAACACAATACAAAATTGCAAGTAAATAAAGAGCAAAAAAAATGAGGGATAAGAATTTTTTTAGTTGTTCGGTACCCCTTGGCTACATTCTCTACTCTAAAGACTCCTTGAGATTTCCACTATACCAATCCTCTTAATTGAATGAAGATCAAATCTTTATACACTTCGTTTATCAGGATTAGAAGGAACCTTTGTAATCCTTTTTGAAGCTAAGAATGAATCTATTCTCTCCTTTTACACTGGCTAAGGAGGAACCCAACCTTTCCTGAATGAAAGAAATATAAGAACAACACTTCGCAAGAATGTGGATGTATAAATTATAC